>BQNB010141923.1:4992-17201 GCA_026074375.1 Tanacetum coccineum | reverse complement strand
CCATCCGTTTGCTCTTCAAGATAGTTCATAAACCGTTTATGCCACTGAGAGTATTCACCCTGATACAATAATGGAATCCGCATTATCGAACCAACCGTAATCACGTCTCAACTCATCTTGTCTCGAATAAAAATCCCGATGCTCAACGAATAATCCTGACAAGCGCGCACAAACCATTTGATCATTGTGAATACTATTTTATAGTATCACTCCAGAATGTTCCGACAATGTCACGAAGACATGCAAATGTCACGAAGACATGCAAATGTCACGAAGACATATACTTATGTACCATTTTGTATTATTGATGTTTAATACAAACGTACTGTTGTGTCCTAAAGATATTTTCATTGAATATCAAATTGGCTCTAGACTCTTGTGCACTTTTAGTAAGCAAGGACTGGAGCAGAATGTCCTTTATTCAGTACCAACATTCTTGGAATGAGAAGTCGATAGATTATGCGTTTAATCTTTGTGAGAATGAAACAAATACTTTTTGAGAAGTACTTGAGTGGCTAGGAGGGGTTGTGCATTTGCATCACTGGGTCCATGATGTCTACTTCAATACCAGAAATCAACGAATGAAATCCGATAGATTATGAGTTGACCCGGTTTCTATCCTAGTGTAGGAGAAACACCCTTCATCTTTTCTTATAAGCCTCTCACTTTTCAACTCCAACCTTTTCATTGCTTATCATTCGATTCTTCTTCATCATATTCTTTGCACTTTTTTTTTTCTGACAAACTTTATCATTTTTGTCATTTTTTTCATTCAAGCTTTATCACATAAGTCATTTTTGGCATTCGGAACATGTTTGTATTTAACCTCCAAACTCCATCACCTGAATGAAACTTTCCTTTAAATTAGAAGGAAGACTACGGGGTAGATCAATTCCAATTCTGGAAGATCATAGGAGTATTTTGAGAGTAACTAAATCACACCGTGCAACTCAATCAACATACACCAAGATAATTCCTTTAGAAAGAATGTCCGTGAAAACTATGATGAAAATCTGAAATCGTATCTTGAGATTTTGATAATATCAAGAAAAATGTAGAACAATCACTCTGTTAGTTTTTGTATGCAGTGGCATTTCTTTTCTTGCATACTTTTCTCTTTTTCTTTTCAAGTGTTGTTTGTGCTTTTGAAGCACATGACATATACTTTCATTTTTTCAAGTATACGATTTCTCATTTCTCTCTGTCTATTTTTCTCTTACAAATCTCTTTTTCTGTTTTTCATCATTCTCATAAACATCATATGAAGAAAAAATTTGATTCTTTAAATTTTTCAATATTATAAGATACTCCCCTTTAACATATGCGAGAAAAACATTTTTAACATGAAGCTAAAAACTCTATAAAAAATACGGAATGTGAGGTGAAATGTAAAACTATTTTCCATTTCCGTTTGTTTTTATGAAACTTCTTCAACAAACTATACGGACACTCCCCCTCGAAAATATACCATTTCTCGTTAAAACATTTATAAGGGAGTTTCTCTTTACACTTTTGAGTCATTTATTTCTTTAGACACTTTTCACACAAAAAAAATATCGATTTGAAGACCTTTTTAAAATTGATTTTATCTTGAAAGTACCACATTTTAAAATTCGAATCGATTGTAACTCATCAACTTAAGTTATTGACTTTTAAAGCATATTGAATTTATATTTTAAGTACCAAAATAAGATTTTAAAAATATTTGTCAATGACTCAAGTCAAAGAAAGACTTCTCTCATTTCAAAGATAAAATTGCTCTGAAACCGAACATTTTTCTTTCTTTAAAGCACGGGTTTATGTACATGACTTGTACACAAGCTTCAATGAAACTTGGTTTCGTACTAAATTTTACGATATGCCATCAAATTAATTCGGGTCAGGGTTCGTAAGAGTTATACGGAAGCCATTATTATTAAGCGGAGTTTCATACTGACATTGTATGAAAGCATATTAAACCAAATATCCTTTTTGTATTTTCTAAATTTTATATAAAAGAAAATCTTTTTGTATTTTCTAAAATTTTATAAAAGAAAATCTTTATATATATATATATATATATATATATATATATATATATATATATATTTAAATTTATATAGAAGAAAAACTTTTTGTCTTTTCTAAATTTTGTATAAAAGAAAATCTTTTTGTATTTTTTTTAATTTTCTTAAACTAATAGAAATAAAATTTGAAATTCCTATCAAATTAAACAACTTTTGGTACCCACTTAAGCACGTTGCTAACGGGTTTAACATATTTGGAGAACCACATGTAAGTTGCGTCAATTTGATGCATATAAATTGAATTCCAAGGAGAGTTGAAACCTAGTGTTTCATTTCGAAATAGCTTTTTTGGAATCAACGGTGATTTAAAACTCTTCTCATTTGTCCAATTTGACTTATAAAGCCTTGAGTTTCATTATGAGTTTTAAAACTTTTCAAAGGTGTCAACACCGTTTTAAAACTCGGTGTTTCATTTGATGTTTTAACCCTTGAGGGAGACGAAGATTTCCATTTATTGTTGAAACTCGGTGTTTCACTTTGAAAAATTCTTTTCGAAATGAATGGAAACCTTACATCTTTCACCTTTTTCAAAACTGAATCATCTCTTTTACGCATTGAAAACATTTCATCCCTAGAATACTTAAACCATTTGGAAATGTTTTTCTTACTTTTCCACATTTGTTTTGAACTTTTGTTTTTCACATGATTTTGAAAAGATAACGTTTCGGATGAATGTTGTTTTCCACTTTATATCCTTCCTATCTTTTTGCAAAGAATATGTAGTAATGAGAAACCTTTTTCGAAATCGTTTTTGAAGATTCACCCGTGTAAAAAAAAATTTTTTTTTTTTTCCCTTTTTTTTTTTCGAACACATTCACTTTTCGAATTGTTTTTGTGAAACTTGGGAAATAAAATTTTTCTGTTTTTATTGAATCAAACAATACTCTTGTAATGCATTTTCAAATCCATTGTTCTATTTTTCAGGTTTTTGCACAAGAAGTTTTCATATTTCTCTTTATTTCAACCACCATTATATGATGTTCTCAATTCATGTTTTCTTTTTTGAAACGAAGTGTAATTTTGAGATGTCAACTTGATTGTAATACGCATTTTTGTTTTTCAAGATTAGGAAAATACATCTCAAATTTATCAGTTCTTTTTGAAAGCTCTGTTTTGACATCATCAAAATCTTTGACTCGTTGAGCTAAGACTTTTTCCAACTTTGAAATCTGAGTCTCAAACGCCGTTTTCTCTTCATCAAAATATTTCAGTTTATCCCCCATTTCCTTTACAAGTTCCAAATTCTTAGTCTCAAACATTGAACTTGTAATGGAAATCTTTGAAACTTTTGATTCGTATTCTTTCTCGATCATTTCAATCATTTTCTCAAGAGAAGTATCATGTTTTGAAAACTTAAACTTTGTTTCATGTCTTTGTTTCAAAACATCATTTGAAGCCAACAAATCATTATACTCTTTTTGCACCGAAGAAGACACTTTTTCAAGAAATTTATTTTTAGCCAAAAACATTCGTTTGTCTTCTTCAAAACAAATAATTTGCTGTTTCATCTCTTGATTTGAAATCTGAAGTTTCTCCAAAAGTTTTGAAACTTGAGATTTCATTTGGTCCATATCTTTTAACAACACAGATTCTTTAGTCTCGTACACTTTTTCAAGATTATTCAACTCAGATTCTCTAGATTTTAGATTTTGATTTTCAGTTTGCAAACTTTTTATTTCATCTTTTAAGCTCTTAATTTCTTTTAATGCAAAATATTTTTCATCTGAAAAACGTACAACCAATTCAGCAGTTTCTTTTACTTGTGTTTGCAAACTCAAAATCAAATCTTTTTCTGAGTTATATTGAGTGTCAAGAATTATTTCTGAATCAAACTCAGAATGTACCTCATAAAATGGCTCAGATTGTTCTTCTAACAATCTTATTTTCTCACTCTGAGCAAAAACCAATTCATCTCTTTCTCTTAAAGTTGCTTCGGCAAGTGCATGTGCCTTAGATAGCTCTTCAACCGTTAAATTCAAACTTTCATTTACACTCTTAAGTTCCTCAACTTGCACTTGAAGATTTTGAACCGTTGTAAAATCAACAACTTTTGACTTTAAATGTTCATTATCACTCTGAAGTTCCTTAACTTGAGCTCGAAGATTTTGAACCGTTGTAAAATCAACAATTTTTGACTTCAGATGTTCATTTTCAGAATCCTTTTTACGCAGACACTCTTTTAGCTCTTAAATTGTCGTTTGTTTAATCTTAGCAGTGTTTTTCTCCTCAGCTAATTGATCACTTATTGTGTCAATTAAATCCTCTTGTTCTTTAATCTTTGTAGTATATTGTCTGTCATTATCATAAAGCGAAGAAAAAGTGATTATATATTTTTTGTTTTCTTTCTCAAGTTTTTCACACTTTGCTTTATACGATTCGAGAAATCGAATATATTCCCAAAACTACGCGTATACATGATGAACAAGTCCGATACCTCGATTAATCAAACTTAACTCACTCACTCGTTTTCTAAAAACCACAAAAAAATTACAAGGATATATCCCGAATAAACGCGCTCAAATAATCATGAAAAATAACTTGTAATTTCGCGAACAAAAATATTTAGCTCAAATAAAATCGTTAGACAAAAATAATAATATCAAAAATTTGAAACTATATAAAAAAATTAGTCTTTTTTTATATTTTTTTTTAAAGCTCAAAATAAAACCGTTTAGGGACCATTCTATAATTTATATATAAATATTTTATATATATTATATATATATTTAAATATATACCAATTATATATATATACCTTTTATATGCAACAAAATTTTATTAAAAGATTTACCCAAAATAAATTTCTATACTACGTAAATGCTCACAAAGTTCGACTGGTTGAGAAATTTTAAAACCTTCCGTCACAAACACTAATTGGTACAGATAGCAGCCCAAAAGTCCGGTTATATGATTTCAGGCTAAAACATCTAGCACATTTGGGCCTTTTTATCACCTCAGCCCACAATGCAAAGTTGACCCAAAAACATTAACCCTAAAAATTTATGCATATATAACGCCACTCACTCACAAAGGAAACCCTTACCCTAAAATACAATCCTGCGCCTTTTTCTTCTTTCTATAAAAAATACCCGAACCTCACTCTCACAAATGTAAAACTACACACCACCCTCTCTTGTTCTCACTTAAATCACAACACAAATTCAAACCACAACAACTCTAGATATCTTTCTATAATACCAAATAAAACCACAAACAAATCTTTGATAAATCAAAACATATAAACTCCCGAATTCAAGATATTCAATAAGAGCCAGGTAGGTTTATGCTTTTGATGTTCGATTTGTTTTTCTTGTTAACACCGAAATAAAGAAAGGATAAAACATTTGTTTTTGTTCTTTCTTTAATATTTCAAAAATTAAATGAAACTGGACTTCAAAAATATGATCTATGAAGAAATGGTATATTTTTGTCAAATAGATCTCTAAGAATCTCTAAATCTCAAATGAGATACCAAACAACCAATCTGAGATCTTTGATTATTATTTTTCTTTTTAGGCTTTTTTTATATTCGAGTGATGTTGTGATGAGGAGGATGAGATTTATTAGATGTTATATGAGAGTTGATGAGTGATAGTGAGGGTTTGGGTTGAGTCTAGATCTAGGTGTGCATGTGGTTTCTTGTTTCAGATCTGATATGTTCTTCTTTTCTATCTCTTTTTGTTCTTATTTTGTTTAGATCTGATTAAAAAGATGTATAGTTTTGCTTTATAAAAAGGGTAGTTCGGTTCCTTATGTGTAGAGTTGTTCGGTTTCTTCTTGAAAGTAGTTGGTAGATCGGTTTGTACTTCTGATTTGATTTGTTCGGTTCCTTCTTTTGATTTCTAGAAGAACGCGTGAAGACCAAAAACGTGCTTTGACAAAAAAGTCAAACTTGGTCAAAGTTTGTTGCAAATCAGTTTTAAATCTGTTAGATCTAAAAAAATAACCCTTTTTTTATTGAAGAAAAAAATAAGCTGATCTCAAGCAGATAAGCACCAATATAAGCACGAAAATAAGCATATTTAAAAATAAGATGTTTGACCAACAAATAATCCTTGATAATAGTAAAACAAGTATAAGATTTGATTATACGACCGTTTGACTGAATAAGCAGAAAATAAACTGAATAAGCACACGATCAAGCTGAATAAGCTAAAAACTCGTCTGAATAAGCAATAAGCACTCAGATTAAGATAAAATAGACTGATAAGCACAAAATAAGCAATTTTATGCATATAAGCACTCAAATATCATAATAATCATACGGATATAAAGCATTCTTATCAGATATAAAAGCACATAACTGAATATCCTATTAAGCAGTATGAATAAGCACGAATTAAGCTCAAATAAGCTTGAAAAATCTAATTATCAGACTTAATAAGCACAGAAACATAGAATAAGCATGAATAAGCTCCTGAATAAGCAATAATCTAACAGAATAAGCTGAAAATTTAGCTGATAAGCACGAATAAGCAGAAATAAGCAAATTCTCAATCTCACAAACATAATCAAACACTAAAATATAACACTAATCCACAATCATTGGCTCTGATACCACATATTAAGCATATAGATCTTGATTGATGACTAGTGTGTGTAAATGAAGGTGTAATTAGTGTGTGTGTTTAGAGAGAGAAATACCTAACTTGCCTTTTGATTAAAATGAAATTGTTACTACTCGTAACATTGACATTAGAAATACTATTTATACCACCTTGGTTACTATCCTTATTGTACTTTTTTTAATTAAAACATTTAGTCCCTGTACTTATTATGTAGTACTTACAAAGTATGCCTTTTCTCTATTTCTTAACAGACAAGGTAGGCTCAATACAAGGTTTAATAATCTATAATTGTTCATATTGCTATGTTGGTAAAATGGTGCCTGTGGTGTTGTTATTGTGTGGAGGCAGTCGGTGGTGTCTAAGATACACGGGGAGGAAGAGTTTTTTAATTTTTGTAAAGAGGTATAAAATGAGAAGTATATCTTGTATTTATAGAAACAGGTTTGGGTCTTTGGAAAAATGGTCCTTCTATCTTTTATGTCTTGCAAAACTAATACATAGGGACGTTCATTTCGTTCGTCAATTAACCGTCACAACAATGTTTAATTACTTTCGACTTATTTTTATTTCGTTTCCACTTATATGGTTTTTTAAAAAAATTTAATAAAAAGGTGTTATACTTTAAATGCGAGTCCGCTCATGACAAGGAACAAAATGACGACATTCTTAAAAATATAAATTTATGATCTTAAAAGTTAACGAGTTCGCGTCAATAAATTTTTAACGTTGACTTAAAACGATTTACGAACGCTCGGTCAAACGTCTACTCGCGAAACGTCAAAACAAACATTTTAAATATCCGTTCTTAATAAAATACGAAAATAATTATTTACGACAAATAAAACTTTAAATGTCGACATTCGCTCACACAAATTAGAAATATTATTTAATGACGGCGGAATCTCGCGTATCGTCACACGCGTCGTAAAAATCGGGGGTTGTTGTTACATTTTCACCACCATAAGGAGCACCGTTCTGGTGTTGCTCGTCCATTTCTTACTCATCTACTTTTCGCTTGTAATGAGACGGTTTCTCAATATGAACGGACTCACGTGCTCAACGCACAAAAAATCACTTGATTATAACATTCGCTTCGCCTATTTCGTATGGGAAAGTCAGTCGAAACAATGTAATTATACCAACGTAATAAAGCATAACAATCGTGGTGGCTTTAATCAAAAGAGGCAAAACAAGTCGCGAAAATATATTCGACAAAACACCAGATCCTTCGTTCTAACTTTTATAGTCGCGCTCTTCATAAGGGGGAACCAATATGTGTCGGGAAATATCTCGGTTAAAATAAAAATAAAGTATTACGTCAGTTCTCACGATAAATTTTCTAAATGAATGATCGATCAACTTTAGTTGGGATCACAAAAATAACCAAAACCGGCGCCATCGTGTATCTAAACCAAGGATGATGAAACTTACGTCGTTAGTTAAATTAAAACATATGTCGCTAATTAAAACCAAAATAGGCGTTAATAATCAAAACCGGTATGTATTTATATCATTATCTAAATCAAAATACTCATCATTATCCAGAACCAAAATACCCACCAATATTCAAAACCAAAACATACATCACCCTCCCGGTCTCATTCAATGATGCACCACCAGTTGCTAAAATGGTCCGGAGTACATATAACCCCATCAAATGCATTATAGCACAAAGAAAAAATCATATATTCAATTAAGCACATAATTGTCCATTAGTAATTTAAAATGGACTATATATTCTACTAGCTTATCCTCACGCTTAGCAAAAATCATGCTTGTTTCATAAGTTTTAGCTAAAAATTTGTGCCTTACTCTATCAGGAAGAAGCCATACATGGCTATGCTAATCACGCGGTCCATACCCAATTATAGATCGATTATTATACTAGCTTGTCGGATGGCCATGCATCCTGGTAATGATTCTCGATCAATTCAAATTAGGTGGTTTTTAATACCTACCACATAGGTCTACGCTTGTGAGTTGAAAATGGACTATTAGGCTTGCGCAACTCTTCCCAAATTCAATCTTCATCTTCATCTGGGTACTGTTAACCATGCACTCACGTCTAAGCAGTATCATCGGAAACACTAATAGCGAAATAAGCGCTTTACTACCATTCAAGAGCAACATAGCACATAAGACACTATGAGCAATAAATTCGGCGCAATGATTTCTGCTAAAACACCATTATTGTCAAGAGACAAAATTGAAACAATCAAGAAAACAATTGGCAACAATGGGCTCGATGCTCGTCTTTCTAGTTTTCGACAAAGAATAAAAATTCAAAGTCCTTACATGGCGACTTGCACAATGGCTTGATCTAATACATCACGTTATATCTTGATGAATCAAATCATTAATCAAAATTATCACTCACCTCCTATTTGAATACCGTTCGGATTAATGGTTAGCTACTTTGCATTGCTCTTCTAGGTTGGAAGGTATTGTTAACATTTTTTACGGTCTTAATATCTCCAAATCCTTCGCTCTTTCATACGGTACACTTAGTCGTTTAAATCGAGGAGTAAAGATCACTAACCTTAAATCAGGTGTCGCTTAGTGCCTTATTATAATCCTTGACGACATCAGGTATACTTACAACTATACTACCACTACATTCCATTTTGGGAAAGAAGTCTTCTTTACGGTCATCGCTTGATACATCAAAGGCATCATACATCCAATATAGGAGAAGTATTCTCCATTTCTCACTTTCAATCTCAGGACTAACCATCTCAGCTTCCACCCACTTAGAATCTTTCATCTCTTAAAGAAGACCATTCTCGGTGTCGTATCAGGTTCACCCACCTTGTAGCTAATTCTACAATCGCTTATAGTACAACACTTATACTTGGTCTTGAACACATCTTCATAACAACCACAACGATCTTTATTACCACGCTATACTTAATTTATCACTTCCTTTCTAGGAGCACACTCATTTGAACAACACGTAGGTATTTTCGTCAGAACGGACTTGGTCATAAGACAAGCTAATCAGTCTGCAGGTACACAAGATGTTTCTTCTAACCCTGCAGGTTTCTAGGATGATGATTCAGATTCTGACAGTGATAAGCAAGTTATTCTAGTCCCTTCTTATCCTTCCAACAACATTCCAGGAATGGTGTACTAGTTGATACTGCTGAAGACATTTTTTAACAGGAGCTTGCAAGGCTGAAAGACCAGGAACAAAGAGCCACCTCTGATGCTGAGAGACTTGGATTGGGGTTTGCAAAAGATGCTGAGGAACTTTAGAAGAGAGCAAGTGCAATAGTAGTTCCTCCTGGTAGCATACCATTTCCTTCTGGTGATACAATGGTTTCTCCTAGTGAAGTTTCAGTTCCTACTGGTGGTGTTCCAGTTCCTTCTGGTAGTCCAACTGACTCATTCTTTGATGCTGAGCCTACAAATCGATTCTCTAGTCCACCAAACCTTGGAAATAAGGTACCCTTACCTGGTATTTTCTCTTCTACATCCCATGATGATGAGTTTGGTGCTAATATAAACAATTTAGCATCAACTGTGGAAGTCAGTCTTGTGGCAACTAAGCGGATCAATACAGTACATCCTCAATCTCTAATTATTGGGGAACCAAATTCATCTGTTCAAACAAGAAGTCAGGTTCACAAGAAAACTACTGATGAAACTGCTTTCCTTAGTTATATTCAGGATCAACAAAGAAACAACCACACAGACTTTCAGCATTGTCTGTTTGCTTGTTTTCTTTCTCAAGTTGAACCAAGAAGTTTAGCTCAGGTTCTTGAAGATCCAAGCTGGGTTGATGCTATGCAGGCAGAAATGCAACAGTTCAAGTTTCAAAATGTATGGATTCTTGTTGATTTTCCTGAAGGTAAATATGCTATTGGGACTAAGTGGATACTCAAAAACAAGAGAGATGCCAGGGGGATTGTTGTCAGAAACAAGGCTAGACTTGTAGCTCAAGGACACAGACAGGAGGAGGGCATTGATTATGATGAAGTCTTTGCTCCAGTTGCAAGAATAGAGGCAATCAGATTGTTTTTAGCATTTGCCTCTTACATGGGATTTATGGTTTATCAGATGGATGTTAAGAGTGCGTTTCTTTATGGAAGCATTGATGAGGAGGTATATGTCACTCAACCTAAGGGATTTGTGGATCCTCAACATCCCAAGAAGGTCTACAAGGTAGTCAAAGCTCTATATGGACTTCATCAAGCACCAAGAGCTTGGTATGCAACCCTTTCTACCTTTTTGCTGAAACATGGTTACAGAAGAGGCACCATTGACAAGACTCTCTTTCTTAAGAAGCACAAAAGAGATATCATCTTGGTACAAGTTTATGTGGATGACATCATCTTTGGATCTACAAAGAAGGCCTGGTGTGATGAATTTGAGGCCTTGATGAAGGGAGAATTTGAAATGAGTGCTATGGGAGAACTTACTTTCTTCCTAGGATTACAAGTTCAGCAAAGACCTGATGGAATTTTTATCAGCCAAGACAAGTATGTGCAAGAGATCCTGAAGAAGTTTGATTTGGAGTGTGTCAGGACTGCCACTACACCCTATGAAGCTCCAAAGCCTAAGTCCAAGAATGAACCTGATAGTCCTGTAAATGTACATTTGTACAGATCCATGATAGGTTCACTAATGTACTTGACAGCTTCAAGGCCTGATATAATGTTTGCAGTCAGTGCTTGTTCAAGGAATCAAGTCACTCCTACTACTTCAAATTTGGAAGCAGTGAAGAAGATTTTCAAGTATCTTAAAGGCCAACCTAGGTTGGGCTTATGGTACCCTAGAGAGTCACCTTTTGTGCTTGAAGCTTATAGTGACAGTGATTATGCTGGGGCAAACAAGGATAGGAAATCCACAACTGGTGGATGTCAGTTTCTGGGTAGGAGGTTGATCTCATGGCAATGCAAGAAGCAAACAATTGTGGCTACCTCTTCCACTGAAGCTGAGTATGTTGCTGCTGCTAACTGTTGTGGTCAGGTACTCTGGATACAAAATCAGTTGTTAGATTATGGGTATAACTTTATGAATACCAAAATCTTTATTGATAACCAAAGTACCATTTGCATAGTTAAAAACCCAGTTTTTCACCAACGGACTAAGCACATAGAAATTAGGCACCATTTCATAAGAGATGCTAATGAAAAGAAACTTATTCAAGTGCTTAAAATACATACTGATGATAATGTGGCTGATTTGTTAACCAAGGCATTTGATGGAGCTAGGTTTAATCATCTTGTGGTTAACATTAGGATGCTCAATCCATAGATACCATGATTGAGGGGAGGATTTGAGTCCAAGGAGAGGACTGTTGTTGTAAAATTTTCTATACTATTGTTTTTTTTAAATTTACCACTTAGTTTTTCGTGCTACAATATGGTTCTCCTAGTAGTTATATCTTTCTCCTGGTAGTTTTAACTTTTTCTACTAGTAGTTTTAGTTCCTCTTGCTTTGGTGTTCAACTCACCATGTCTCACAGACAAGAAAGAGTCGATTCACCATGAGGGTACGGCTCTGGTGTGATTCTCAAATCCGTTGATAGCCTTAATAGTTTGCTCAAAACTATAGGGTATTTAACTCACCC
>BQNB010141922.1:0-13850 GCA_026074375.1 Tanacetum coccineum | reverse complement strand
ATTCATCTCAGGAAATAGTGCACAAGTTATAGAATAGTGCGTAACTTTATCGTTTTAAGCCCGTTTCTTACGTCCACGCCTTCGTATTAAGACGAGTTATCAAAATATAACATTTTCAAAATCTGAGTTTTCTGATGAATAGTGATTTTTACTGTTCACAAAAGTTATATATTTATTTCTATAGATTTAGTTACCGTAAATCTCGTAAATGTCGTAACTTATTTGTTTTAACTCCGTTTTAGCGATTCTTTCGAGCACGTTTTCGTATTTAAAAGTTTTATCGATTTATTGATGTTTTAAAAGTATAAGTTTCTGTGGTGAATAATAACTTTTATAAAAATAGTTTTATAAAAGTATATATTTAACGTAAACTTGAAATCGTCGTATCTTTTTCGTTATAAATCGGTTTTTCTAGTTCTTTACATGCCCACGATCCTTGTGACATGTAGTATTTTTATAAAACATAAAATCCATGCTTAAAATTTCGGACCAAAACAGCCCCTATATATCTTTTTGAGTTTATTTATATAACTTTGTTTTTATATACTTTTTAACTACTTAAATTACCACAAGGCCTTTATAACTCTCAATATACTATGTCTTATATATTATAAAGTTCATTTGTCCATATTTTGTCCAAGATCATCAAGATCAACAAGTCCACTTATCACATGAAATCATAAGCTTTCTTAAGTACACTTTTAACCATAAACTTATACCAACTTTTTATACTTAACCCATGAGTGTACAAGACTTATATTCCTTTTATAACATCATAATAACATCCATATAACATGTGTATAAGTTCATAAAATCATGTTTACAAGAAAAATCCATTTTTACAAGTTAAACATATCCTAATGGTGATTTAACTATATAGAACTCATATATGCATAAAATGATAAATGTAAAGACATAAAGGGTTTTAGATAACCTTATGGTGATGTAATATGGTAGCCAACACAATCTAAACCCTTGTTTAGATTACAAACCAAAGCTTGCACAATCAAAGAAACCCTAAACCCTAATCTTCCACTTTTCTTGCTTTAACCCTTGAAAGTCTTAAACCAACCCTTCTAAACACCTAAGGACATCTTAGATATGTTGTAGGAATGTATGTAAATGTGTTAAATAAAATTTTGTATGGATTTGGTGTGGGTTTGGATGTTGTCGTGGCTAGGAGGGAGTATAAGGAGAGAATTGTGTGAAAATTTTGCTAAGGAAATGCAAGTGTGTGTTCTAGTTACTAGTTGTTACCTTTATATATTTAGAAGACTAGTCAAAGATTGGTCATGGAAGTCTTCAAGACAAGATGAGTGAAATATGGAGGTCTTATGGTCTTGGTTGGAAAAAGTAGGGAACATCCCATGGTTTTAAGGAAAATTATTTTCAAAGTTGCAATATCTTTGTGTTTCTCCTATCTATATCCAAATGTGTATATGTATATGTAAGATATTTTTGAAATTTTTGAGTATTGGGTATTTGTTGAAGCGTAGAATAAGTTTTGGTGCTTCCGGGTATGCCTAAATGTATTTAATTGTGAAACGTAAACGTTTTACGCAACCAATAAAAATAAAATATAAAAAGTTGATTATTACTTTCGTAAAAATAATATATTGCTTACTTGACGAAAACTTTAATTCGTTTGGTGTCCGTTTACGTTAATTGTTGATTTTTAGTTTACGCGATTTTACTATATAATAAGAATTAAAAGTAAACGCGTACGAGAAAAAAAAATAATTAGTAAAATAGATGACGTCGTAAATGACCTGAAAATACGGAATGTTACACGTTCAAAACTAAGCCCAAAGATATATAAAAGATATATCAAAATAGCCCAAAGTAATCATGATAAAATTGACACAACAGATTCTAAGTAATCTGATTTTGAAAAAATAATCCAAAAAAAAAGTTTAAAAAAAATAAGTTCTAAAAATAAGCAAGATAGAAAGAAAATAAGCCGAACCAATAAGCTCATACAAACCACAACGAAAACATTAAACCCACCCGTGACGAGTGATACCAAATGTTATCCCATAAACTTAACCCATATCACAATAATAATCCATACCAATAAGCAATAAGCTAGAAAAGGAGAAAGGAAAAATAGAAGATTTATCAGGTCAACTTCCAGGGAGAGTAGTTTATACTACTTCACTTAGTATGGTTTGTGAAGTATTCTGCATGCGTGAGAAGAATTGTTGCTGATCTCTTGCATGTTCCCCCGAACGGATATTCACCAAGACCGAATGTCATGATACAGTATAGAAGTAGTATTAGATGGTGTGGTTGACTGTTTCTTCTACTAAATTCCGTTGTGCACTTTAAATGTCAATGTTAGAAGATCGTTCAAGCTACATCAACGTTTCAGAATCTGCTAAAGATACGGATGTTGGTTTGAGGGGAAGCTGATTCAGAAACTTCGCCAAAAAGAAGTCTAATCCAACTCATGCATACTACAATGGTTCCAGAACAAGTCAAGACAAAAAAGATCTAAGCTGGAGTACAAGTATCAAGACTAGAAGACAAAGACGTCATCTTCAGCTTTGGAAGCGCCTTGGATGTCATTTTATTTTGTTGTATTTATACTTGTTAGGAACATTGTAAGTAATTCCGTATGCCCACATATTGGGGGAAGATTGTTAGCCTTAAAATATGTCGGCTAATACGGAATTACATTAGTTTACATTAGCCGGACACACAGGGACTAGAAATGTCAAGTGTAGTAAGTAGATTGTGTCCCGGGCTATATATATATCCCCTCCATACTTCCATGGAGGGGTGAAGAGGATTCATTTTACTTGTAATAAGGTGTGTGTGTTTCTCTCTCTAGAAAACACACATCTTTCCTTTCTCTTACTAAATAATATGGCTAAACATTTGTTCAATCCTCCCCGACCTCCGGTTCATGTCTCTTGTTAGTGAAATCTTATGTTAACACCACAAACTCAAATACGAGTATAAAAACCTAACACACTAACAAAATTCATTACACCATTTTCATCTCTCTATTTTATCTCTCTTAAAAACACAAACACCTTTCTCTTTCTTTCTTCAAACCACCAAATTCCGCCGTCTCACATATAAGATTTTGCCGCCACTACCATTTAGTTCTGCCAACATCATGTGCCATCAGCCGCTAGCGCAGCCATTGTCTCCGTCGTCTGCCAAGCTAATAATTATGGCTTTGGAGGAATACGGGTACCAAAGAAGAAGAGGAATACGGGTACCAAAGAAATAGAGGTCTTCTTATTTCGGTGACGTTATTTTTAAAAAAAAGGTGATGAAGGTTTTGGAGATAAATGAAAAGGGTTTAAGATGTTTGATTTGGATGATTTTGTTAAAATGTTTGATGACATCATGGTTAATTGTTACAATGATAATTTCAAGAAATGTTGAGGGATTACATCGTTGATGTCAAATGCTAAGGTTTGATGGATTTGGATTCTTTTAGGGATAGAGTCTTATGAATTATTGATTGATCTGCAAAGCATCCGTGATCCTGAATCTATTAACTTTTGATGAAGTGGCAGAGATTTTTAGTTAGTTTTTTTATCATGTTATGTTAGTGATTTGGTGATTGTAGTTTTGATTTGATGATCGATGATGATGATGATGATAACCCGTTTGGGATTTTCTTTTGTCGAATTATTAGAATTTTAATATTTGATTTGTGATTATTGGGGTGTTTGGAATTGTTCAATTT
This sequence comes from Tanacetum coccineum, assembly GCA_026074375.1. Lineage (NCBI taxonomy): Eukaryota > Viridiplantae > Streptophyta > Magnoliopsida > Asterales > Asteraceae > Tanacetum > Tanacetum coccineum. Next base: position 10,144 of record BQNB010141922.1, on the reverse strand, counting down.
ACTTAACTACTACTTACGTTTTAATTTTCTTTTTTTTCTTTTTATTATGTAGTGATTGTTCACTGTTAAAAATAATTATTGAATTTGTCAAAGTTTATCATTAAAAATGTGTAACCGCTTAAAAAAAGAATAAGCAATATCATTAAAAACGTGTAACCGCTTAAACCATCATTGTAACGACCTCCAATAATTATTAAAAACATGTAACCGCTTAAAATCATTACTATCAATAATGATTATTAAAAATGTGTAACCGCATCCATAATATAAATCCACACAAACCATTTCATATCTCCCACACACAAATGTTTTTTGTTACAGCAAAAATAGCCTCTCAATATACCCTCACTTTCACTCCTCAACTCTTACTGGTACTTACTGCAGAGATTCTTTATTTTTTCGTTAGAAAAACGCTTAGCCGGATAACATTTGTTCGCCGCAAAATATAGTCACAGGGTACCCGCCGCCGCATTGCGCGGGTACCCGGCTAGTTAGTGTTAAAATGTTTCCACCCTTTTTCTGTCCAGCCATTAATGAGCCAGCCATGCGTTTTATGAGTCAACCCCTTCTTATAGCTGTATGCGTTTTATGCATGAATGAACCAGGCATGACTACCTTTCAAAAATGAAATTCAGTTTTTTACAATTTTAGTTTCAAGAATTGTGTCAAAATGCTTTATATATTAGTATAGATGTAGATTTATTTACCAAACAGTGCGTTTAATAGCATGTAATTATCTATATAATCCAATTTACATATGTTTCTAGACCTTGAATTCAATATATAGTGATGCGGTTTAGGAAAATGAAAAGTCACAATAAATTTCTTATTAATTAATCATAAATTGTGATTAGGAAAGTATTTAATTTCTAATCAGTTATAAATTTAGGGAAAACGAAAAGTCTCTAGGTTTCCTATATATATTTGGTATTTTCTTTGTAATGGTTTAATATATCTTTGAGTTTTAATAATAAAAGCTTTGCTTTGTTCTTGGCGGATTTTGTCTTGTTCATTCTCTTTTAAACCGTTGTAAAAGGTATCAACTTGAGTTAACTCCGTAAATCCGTGATGGGGACATGCTCTAAGCAACTCCTTAAATCGTTCCCATGCTTCACTAAAAGTTTCCTCAAATTTTTGTGTAAATCGAGAAATTTCATTCTTTAAGTGAGTGGTTTTCGAAGGAGGGAAAAATTGGTTAACGAACTTGGTAACGAGATCCTCCCAAGTCAAGATCGAATTTGGTGGTTCTTTCTCGTACCAAGTTTTAGCGGCTCCCTCAAGCGAATATGAAAACATCATAAGCTTAATCACATCGTTAGGCACATTCCTAAATCGTAAAGTCGAGGTAATCCTTTTGAAACTATTAATATGAGCATGAGGATTTTCACTCTCACGACCGTGAAACGGGTTGGCTTGAACCAACTGAAGCAAATTTGTTTTAATCTCAAAGTGATCTGCATTGATTTCTGGTAAAACAATAGCTTCTTCGTACCCTTCCGTGGGGGTACGGAGTAGCTCTTCCATGGTATGTTCTGCCATTTCAATAATAATTCGAATCTCGGGTTTGACTATGTTAGAAACTTGTTTTCTCCGACGTCTTGGAATTGTGACGTTTGAATTATTAGGATAATTATAACGTCTAGTGCGCATGCACTATTTAAAGAAAAAAAATATTTTTGGGTTTTTTCAAAAGTTTATTCACAATCTAATTTTAACGGGCAACGAGAAAGACAACTTGAACCAAATAATCAAACTTACTTCACAGTAGCTCTTAAAAATTTTACTTTTTAAGGTGAGCCGTATTTCGTAAGTGACACAAATGGTAAGTTTTTAAATCTTTATTCGAGTTGGAAACTTTATTATGGATAATACCTCAATGATGGTATTATTTGTTGGTGTTCCTATTACCAACTTTGTAACTTTTAAATTTCACTTAATTAACGAGGGAAAATTGGAAAAATCCGGGAGAAAAAAAAATAAACAAATATTTTGTCTTTTTGTGTTTAAATTTTACCATACTACAAAAGAAAAGGAAAAATTATTTTTTACTTTTTAATATTTTTTATTTTTATATTTATTTTATGTTTTCGTAAAAACATAACTTTCGAAGACGAAAGGTTCTCCAAATCACGATCAACAAACTTCAAACGAAATAATCTTAATCACAAATCCCCGGCAACGGCACCAAAAATTGATGTTGCAATTCTACACACGTAATAATAAAATATAATATGAAATTACCAAACTACCCTTGAGGACAAAGGTAGTTAGAAAAATCACACGATAATATATAATAATACGTATATTAACCGGGAAGTATGATTCCCGGGTCGTTATTCCCCAACGATTTATGAAATTGAGACCACGTTTGTTGTTCGGACAATGATTTGAATTGGTTCAAAGATGATTTGTTTATCTATTTATATGAATTAAAAACAATTAAAATAAGTAAATGATAACAATTAAGCACGAAAACAAAACAAGGGAGAAATTAAAACTATTAAACTCTAAAAACGCAAAACGGGAACCCTAAATGGTAATTAAAAACCCTAAATTTCCAAATTTAAACCTAAAATGAATTTTTCTTTTTAAATAGACTCTAATTGACTAAAAAGTAAGTTTAAAGAAAACTAGAACAAAAACGGAATTGAAATGAGCTTAAAAACACGAAAAACGAGAACAGAAACGAATCCCGTTCTTTAAAAATTGAAATTTGCAAATTTTGCAATTTATAAACTTACGTAAAGCCAAACACCTATTTTCCTATAAACTTTAGATTAAAAGAAATTTTCTTTATAAAAATTATATTTTTTTGATTATTTTTCTATTTTTTATGATTTTTTAAAGTTTTTTATAAAAATAAATGTTTAAAAATACTAAACCAATTATAAAAATTCTGAAAAAATTACAGAAAATAGCTTGAACTAATAAGAACCTAGGAAAAATAAGCTTGATTACACAACTTATTGAATAAGCTGTGTAAAAAGCTTAAACAGCTTATTGTGCTAAAAGGGGGAAAACGTGTACAAGTATTAAACTTTGTAAACCAATAACGAAAAAGACCCCAGGGCACGATGGTAGTGAGTGTGTGGTGTTGTGTGTTTATAAGGGTTGAGGATGTTGAGGTCGGGGGTTCGAGCCTTGCTCACCCCCGATTTCCATCATCCCATTTTTTTTGAAAACTTATAAAAATAAAGTTTTAGAAAAGCTGAAAATAAGCACTTTTAATAAAAGAAATTATTTTTTAAAATCACGAAATAAGCTGAAAATCAACTTAAAAGACAAAAAAATGAAAAACTTTCTTTTTTAGCTTTTATATAGAACTTAAGAACTTGAAATCATGAAATAAGCTAAACCTAAGACTTAATAAGCTACTCTTACACTAAACCTAACCTAATAAGCTAACATAACTTAGAAACAAGCATAGAATCAAAACAATAAGCTGAAAATCACAATAAGCACTTATGAAAACTTTGAAACCAAACAGGCCTTAGGCAGACTTTGAGCTTAATTTTAAGCTAGCAAACAAGCTTTTTAAGAAGAGAAACTTGTTTTTTTTCTAAAAGCTTGACTCAAAGACTATATGAAAATGCTTTTTGAAATAACTTTTGCAAACAAGATCTTATAGAAAAAAGCTTTGATGAAAACAGACAGAAAAGACAGCATTTGCTGAATTTGGTTTTTGAAATGAAAAAGACGAATTGCTGATTTTAAAGGCTAAAACAGATAAGCTATTGGACTTAACTTTAAAAAAGAAAATTGAAATCTTTAAACTATGAGCCTAAACCTATATGTAAACACAAAAATCTAATCCTAACTACTAGATCTACCCTCTGATTATTGATCATGAAAACAACACTTTTTCCTTTTGTCTACCCTGGTGCAGTATGCAAGTATATGACCAAAATTTTAAACCATTTAAGTGCAGACCTAGTAACTTGTTAATATACTCTTAAAAATACCAACTAAGAACAGATAAGCATTATCACTTACTGGATTGGATTTAAGCTTAAAATCACAAATATCCTTAACTGATTTGAGCTTATTAGAAATCTAACTTGTGAAAACTAATTTAAAACTAATCTAACTTATTAAAACTATCCTAACAAACTTGGATTAAGTAAAAAAAACAGATAACACAAACCAAATGGGTCACAAAACAGTTTTACCTTGGCTTAAACTGTTATGCCAAACACCCCTTTAGCTATATAAAAATCCATTAAAGCTTGAGAAATTAAAATCTACTTGATAAAACTTTAAGACCAGATAATGCACAACTTATAACAACTAATATGAACTTTTAATAACAATCAATTAAGCCAGAATCTTAAAGCTATAATCTATGCTACTTATTTTTTTATTTTTAATGATTTTAAAGACAAAATGCAGAAAATTAAGATCTACTCTACTAAAGCTAAAAACAGATGATAAAACATGATCAATAAGCACAATAAGACAAAATTAAGCACAAATAAGTAAGAGATAACTGAAAATAAGCAAAATGCAACTATTAAGCTAATATACGTGAATTAAAGAAGAAACTTACTTAAGCCTTAGCTTAAAGACAGGCAATAAAAGGCTCAAAGAGCATTCAACAAGCTCTAGCTTATCCAAAGATAAGCTAGTTTAAAAGTCCTATGAATCATCCATGGCTAGTTCATATCCAAAAAAGCTTAATTCCTTTCATAGTATAGGTATTAGTCTGATTTAAGGTTTAAGTTGATTAAGTGGACTTATTTGCGCTTAATTCCTAGCTTAAGACTAAGTTGAGCTTATGAAGAGCTTTTGGAGAAGCTTTATGATCGATTTGAGTGAGAGCTTATTGAAGAGTATAGTAAGTAATAAAACAGGATTTTTATTAAGGTAAACTTTAATTTTTATTGATTAAAAATAGTTTACAAGCTTGAATTTTAACTACAAAATGCTTATTAGACATTTCATTTTAAAAGGGAAAGTTACATAAGCTAAAATATTATAAGCTACTAAAAACTAAAAAACGGGGAAAAAGAAGATGTCTTATGTGTGTGAGTGTGAGGGGCTTTATATAGCCTGCAAATGAAACTTTTAGGTCATAGCCAGGCTCCTCAATACCTTTAATCTTGTCCTTTCATTCTTCCAATCATTTGATCTTGATTCTTGTCTGTTGGATCAACTTGGTGAGCAACAGGGATGCCACGGGGCATTCCTTGTGTCAGGGCACTTATGCTTCTTTTGTGAGATTTTAGTTAAAAACAACCCACTTTATTGGTGTGTTTTCCTCCTTTGCCCGCGTGTCCTCTCTTTTAGAATATTGGCCATTCAATGTCCTCAAGGACATTTTCATTGCCAGGTCAGTCCTTGATACTTTTGAATTGCTTAGCTACATCCCTTTAATTTTTATTTTACCCTTTATTTTTAGGTAGGTTCCAATGCCGAGCGTTGAGTTCTGTGAACAGTTTAAAACGGTAACTACGCCAACCTCTTTTTTAGTTACTTATGTATTCATTTGATTATTTTGACCGGGGGGGGAGGTTGACTTGGTTTTGGTTATCTGGGTTGGTAGTGGTGTTTAGGGTTATGGTGGTATTATTTAAGGGATTGGGCTGGGTAATGGTGTTTAGGGTAAAAATGGTTAAGGTTTATTAATTTTAAGGACCATTTGTGTAATAAGGTTAAACATTAGGGGCTGTTTTGGACTTTTGAGAATTTTGTCTTCTACTGAGTTGACTTTGATTGACCAAGGGTTGATTGGAGTTGACTTTTGACCTTTCTTGCAATCAAATCCTTGGATCTTGTACACTCTTTCCGTTCCAGTGTTCATTTAGTCTGGTTTTGACCGTTTTCTTGTCGGATTTTGGCTATATCCTATACCTTACACAATCACAAAGACAAACAAGCAATATTCAAGCATTTTAAGCACAATTTTGTCTTTTTAGGGTTATTTTTTGATATCATAACGGATATGTGTTTTCACACATTATCTGATAGCTGATGATTTTGTGACTTAAGTTTCCTAGGACTGTAAGGTGGGGGGCATGACACTTTTGGGTGTTTGTGGTTCGTTTTGAATAAGGCTGCTTATTTTCTACCTACGCGTGAGGATTATAAGATGGAAAGGTTGGCTAGATTGTATTTGAATGAGATAGTTGCTAGACATGGTGTGCCGATCTCGATTATATCGGATCATGATAGTCGTTTCACATCAAGGTTTTGGCAGTCAATGCAAGAGGCATTAGGGACTCGTTTAGACATGAGTACGGCTTATCACCCTCAGACCGATGGTCAGAGTGAGCGTACTATTCAGACTTTGGAAGACATGCTTAGAGCGTGCTCCGTTTAAGGCATTGTATGGTAGAAAGTGTCGTTCGCCAATTATGTGGGCTGAGGTGGGAGAAGGTCAGTTGATAGGACCTGAGTTAGTGCAAGAGACTACTGAGAAGATCTCGCAGATTAAGGATAGACTTAAGGCTGCGCGTGATCATCAGAAAAGTTATGCTGATAAGAGGAGGAAGCCTCTAGAGTTTAGTGTAGGTGACTATGTCTTGCTCAAAGTGTCGCCTTGGAAAGGTGTGGTACGCTTTAGGAAGAAAGGGAAGTTAGCACCTAGGTTTGTTGGACCATTTGAGATTGTTGAGAAAGTAGGCCCTGTGGCCTATCGGTTAGATTTGCCAGAGAAGTTGAACTATGTTCATGACACGTTCTACGTGTCGAACCTTAAGAAGTGTTTGGCTGATCCAACACTACAAGTGCCTTTGGATGAGATTCGAGTTGATGCTAAGTTGAATTTTGTGGAAGAGCCTGTGGAAATTTTGGAAAGAGAGTTTAAGAAGTTGAAGCGTAGTAGGATTGCCATCGTCAAGGTTCGGTGGAATTCGAAACGTGGTCCTGAATTCACGTGGGAACGTAAAGATCAGATGAAATTAAAGTATCCGCTTTTGTTTAGTGATGTTAGTGGTTGAATTTTGGGGAAAAAAATTCTTTTAAGGGGGTAGAATGTAACCTTTTCCCTTTTTGTGTTCTGAATATTTCATTTATAGTCCTTTGACTATTTGACTTTTGTCAGTTTATTCAGATTTGGTACCGTGTTGACGGTGATGATTTTTATGAGAATTGTGATGAATTGTGGTTTATTGTGATTAATAATCCCTTTTGGAAGGTATTATTATGTTATTTGTATTCCGGGTGGTTTGACTGTGAATTTGGAGAAAAATGCCGTGAAAAACGAAGTCTAGATCGTCGTTAATGTCAAAATGAGGTTTTGAAAGGGTTTAAGTGAAAATATGTGTGTAAATTAACTCTAGATTAATGAAAAGTATTTTTAAGGTGAATAAAAATGCTGGTAAATTTTACAGTTGAGTTTTACGAGTATTTAAGTGATCCCGACACAAAAAAAGGCCCGGGGCTCCCTTGGATCCCATGGCCAGTCATAGCAAGAAAGAGAGACAATGAGGCTTAATTTTAGCTCCTTTGTCTAAAGTTGTACACATATATGCCTTCCACTAGAAACAATTTTCTATAAGCTTTTCATTTAATTTTAAAAAACACACACATAAGAGGTGTGTGTGTGTGTGTGTTCATCCGCCACTACCCCACCGTAATCCACCATAAATTTTCCAACTTTGATCAAGAACGTGATATTCCGGGTTGATACGAGTGTTTGGGTGTTCGTTTAAATAACGTTTGGGTTGTCCGGTTCGTGTCGAAATATACATTTTTGAAGATTTTCTTTGGGATAAAAGACTTCTTGATGATCTTAGAGTTACTGTTGATAAGTTAATGCTGCTGGTGTATAAGTTACTATTGCTTGTTTAGAGTTAATATTGCTAATACAAAGTTACAATTGATGAAAAGATTAAGACTGCTAGACGATTTTCTACTATCAGAGAAAGGATAAAGACTGCTCAGAGAAAAGATAAAGATTGATTGGAGATCAAGATTACTTACGTGATAAGTATGAGTTATTCATAAAATAGATCATAATGAATATTCTATGTTTTAGTAATATATTGTAAATACAACCAGGCTCGTTGTGTATAAAAGGAGGTTCCTAGAGCATAAAGGTTTGATTTCATAATCTAAAAAAAATCTTTTATTTTGTATAGTTATAGCTTCAAGGTTTTGTATCCCTAATACTAAGGAGGAGTATTTTATTATTTTGTAATTAATAATATGGAGCTTTTATGTTGAATTATATTGTTTTGTGTTTCTGTTTCAATGACGGATTCTTTCTTATATTAAAAGATTATGATTATGCATAATCTTTAGTATTATCTAACAAAGTTTTTTAACTAAGTTGTTCTGTGATTAGATTTATCTAGCATAACTCTAATCCTTAAACAAGCTAGAAAGAAATTTAAGATCCATTTAAGTGGGACTAATAACAAATTGGTTTATCAGAGTTGTTGCTTTAAGAGACTTTGCTAAGAAAGACTGGATCAGATCTCAGTACATATGGTGGCCTGGCATCAAAAAGTGCCTATGCTCAACCATGGTAAGTATGAGCTTTGGGAGGATTAGGATGGAACAGTACATCCATGATGATTGATTATTCTCTCTGGAAGTGCATAGAGAATGGTAATGCACCTCCAATAACAAAGTTGTTGAAGGTGTTGAGACTATAATTGCTCCTATAACTGCTGAAGAAATGACACAAAGGAGGTTAGAGTTGAAGGCAAGAAGCACTTTATTGATGGGCATTCCTAATAAACATCAATTGAAGTTTAACTCTTTCAAATATGACAAGTCATTGCTGCAGGCTGTTGAGAAGTGGTTTGGAGGGAATGCTGCTACTGAAAAGACTTAGAGGAATCTTCTAAAGCAACAGTATGAATATTTTACTGCATCTACCTAAGAAGTTTTAGATCAAACCTTTGATATGCTTTAAAAGCTTATCAGTTAGTTGGAGATTCACGGTGAAAGTATCTCACAAGAAGATGTGAATCAGAAGTTCTTAAGAAGTCTGTCACCAGAACGGAACACACACACCATTGTGTGGAGGAACAAGCCTGAGATAGATACATTAAGCTTGGATGATCTTTTTAACAACTTGAAGATCTATAAATCAGAGGTAAAAGGGACATCTAGCATAAATACAAACACACAAAACATAGCCTTTGTGTCCTCAAACAGCAACAGCAGCACAAATGGAGCAGTTAATACTGCTCATGGTACTACAACTGCGAGCACTCAGGCTATTATTATTAACTCAACAACAATTGACAACTTGAGTGATGCTGTCATCTGTGCTTTCTTTGCAAATCAACCAAACAGTCCACAACTTGACAATGAGGACTTACAACTAATTCATCCTGATGATTTAGAAGAGATGAATTTAAGGTGGCAGATGGATATGCTAACAATGAGGGCAAGGATATTCTTGAAGAGACTATTAGGTTTGATAAGTCCAAGGTGGAGTGCTATAACTACCACAAGATGGGAGACTTTGCAAGGGAATGCAGTGATCTAAGGAACCAAGAAAACTAGAATAGGGAGAACACAAGAAGGGTTGTGCCAGTGGAGACAACTACTTCTAATGCTTTGATCTCATGTGATGGTGCTATTTATGATTGGAGTGATCAAGCAGAAGAAGCTCCAACTAACTTTGCACTCATGGCTTACACTTTTACAAGTTTTAACTCTGAGGTATCTACTGATTCAAACTGTTCATCATCTTGTTTGGAAAATGTCAAAAGTCTTAAAGAAAAAAATGAACAACTCTTAAAAGACTTAAGGACATCTAAGTTAAATGCTATTTCTTATAAAATAGGTTTAGTGTCTGTAGAAGCAAGACTTCTAGTTTATAAGAAAATTAAGTCTGTTTATGAGGAAGATATCAAGGTCTTATAATGTAAGATTCAGTTAAGAGAAGTAGCCATTACAGAGCTTAGGAGGAAGTTAGAATTGGCTCAAAAACAAAAAGATGAAATTCAGCTAGCTAACAGTAGAAAATTTTGAGAATTTATCTGAAAACATAAGCAAACTAATAGACTGTTAGATAGTTTATAAGTGCAAAATAGGTTTAGGGTATAATGCAGTTCCACCTCCCTATACAAGAAACTTTATGCCTCCAAAACTTGATTTGTCATTCTCTAGTCTAGAAGAGTTTGTAAATGAACCTATAGTTAGTGAGCATACTGTTAAGAAACCTGTAGCTGAGACTAGTGAA
>BQNB010141921.1:0-17201 GCA_026074375.1 Tanacetum coccineum | reverse complement strand
TATTCTCTTTTTGATATTTGATAACATTGGTTCATTGACTAACTAAATACTAACATATCACTTACGTAATTTGATTGGTTAGTGAAACTTTTATTTTCGTAAGATTTAGCCTATAATTGTTTCAATCAGGTTCATTGATTGATTTTTTGATAGCATTCATTCATTGACTGATTATATACCTTAAAATTTTTTTGTCTAATGTTATATCATTTGTTGTAGAAAGTGGCATATACCATAAAAGATGGATGACGATGTTGATATTCCTATTCAAAATTCATCGCCACCGAACATGGTTGAGTCGTCAATAATCGAGTATGTATATGTAATTTTCTTCGAGCAATACTCTTTAACTCTTGTTGGTTTGTAACATTATTTGTATAATTAATTTTTGCTTTTAGGCAAGATTCTTCAAAGTTCAAGCTGAAATTGAGATACCGAGGCTTCTTTAGACTGGTCAAAAACTCAAATAGGAGAAAATATTGTTTTGGCTCACAAAAATGTATATATATGGACGCATGCTCATTCGACTTGAACCAACTAAATGAAGAAGTCTTGAGGCATTATCCATCACATATCGATCAAGTTTTCTCTATAGTTTTTGTTGACAAGTACGTCACAGGGCAATCTTTTATTGAGCTTAATTCTGATGAGAACTTCATGGCCATGCTTAATATGTATGAGCAAGAAAAAGAAATAACCATTTATGTGTCGACTGATAAGAACTTGGGCACACATAATACCCAGCAAAGGTATCTATCTCTTTTATGTATTATAGTGTACTGCATATGTTCATGCCATTCAAGTAATTATTTTTATACAGTGGTCAACATGAAGTTATTGAAGAACCAAATGGCGACATTTCTTAATGTGAAGTTATTGAAGAACCAATTGGTGATGGTGATTCAGACCGTTGTTCGAGTGATGAAAGTTACTTTAGCCATCTTAGTAGCGATGATGATGATGGTGATGTTAATGAGATATCGAATTATGATTACTCAAATACAAAGAAAAGTCCAACAATGGAAGTAAGCTCAAAATTTCCAAATGTGGTTGCTTTTAGACGAGCTTTGAATCATCATGCTGTCATAAATGAGTATGATTATTTCATTGAGAAGAGTGATCTCGAACGATTCACAGCAAGATGTACACAACAAGAGTGTCCTTGGAGAATTCATGCATCTGTCAAGCAAGATGACATTACATTTGAAGTAAGTATATGTATACACAAAATCACATTACTTAGATGAATTGTTTGATTTATTTGATGATCTTCTGCAAATACCTACTCTACTACTCAGCATGAAAGATTATTAAAGGAGATTGCTAGTGTAAATGAAGATGCGGTTAAATATCTTACTATAAACCATAATAAGTTATGGAGTCGTAGCAAGTTTGGCACTACATGCAAATGTGATTACATGACCAACAACATTTAAGAAGCATTTAATTCTTGGGTAGGCACATTTCGTTATCAACCGGTGCTTGATCTTCTTGATAACATACGAGAAAAGATTTTGAAACGACTTGATAAGAAAAGGAGGATTGTTAGAAAATGGAATGGCACATTGGTTCCCATGGCTAAAAGTTATCTCAAAAGTATCTCTAAGGCAAGTAAATTAAGTTATGGGGTTGCTACGATGCCCGGAAAAGATCAATGGGTTCGCCTAGAAACAGGGGAGAAAATATATCCAAAAAAAGGCACCGATGTAAGCAATGTGGTAAACTTGGACACCGTCAAAAGTCATGCAAAAATCCACTAGCTCAAAGTTCCGAACTTGGTGAAACATCGAGCACTAAAAGGTTTTCTGACTTACCATTCCTTTTCTTTTTACAATGCATCATTCTATGATATTGATTATGATGTTAATAATATATTTCTGTCACAGATCATGAAGAAAGAAAGCAAAAGGTCACGAAAGTTCTGCCGCCAAATTGGGGTCGAAATAAAAAGAACGTCATGACAATTGCTTCTTGAAATATTTTGCTGCTTGATAAAACATGGATTCAAATGCTTAACTTTTGGTTTATTTTGTTAGTTCAAATGCTAAACTCTTGTTATTTGGATGTATTTTGTTACTTGAGCTTAATCTCATTGTTATCTTTTATCCATTATTTTTCTTTGTTGTTGTCAAAATCATGCTTGTAGCAAACATTAGCTACTGGGTAAAATATTTTACTATGCAAACATGAGCTACTGTTATAATTGATAAACATGATCAGTTGGTGGCTAAATGACTAATGGTAAGCATATGATTAATAGTAAGCTGTTGTTGTAATTGCTATGTAAAAGATTAGCTTTGTTAAAATTGATTAATTCACAATAAACATATTGACTAATCAATACTAAATTTACAATAAGGGTATAATCGTCATTTTATATATCAATTATAATTATTAAAGATTTTTTGCTATTAAATATATGTAAAATAATCATTTGGATATATATGACAATTTTTAGTATTTGGAAGGATATATATGCAATTATGAGTTTTGATCGGATATATATGCAATTATGAGCATTTGGAGGGGTATATATGCAATTGTCCCAATATTTAATAGGATAGATATCCTCTAAAGTTATTTGAACTTTACCGGTAAAGTTTCTTCACACAAATAAAGTAAATCGTGTCCCTCCGTAGACCCCACTGTTAGGTTGTGAGAGAACTTTACCGGTAAAGTTCGTTTAAACTTTAAAGGATCTCTATCCTATTTAATAATAAAACATTCAACTTTTGCATGAATACCAAGTGGCGACCGAGTCACCGTCGTGACCCTTTTTTCTTGTCCCTCACGCGTGAAGTGAGTTACCCACAGTGGGTGTCGTACGTGAGTGAGACTCAAAATCGCTCTCACGAGTGACTGACATTTTAACTTTGCCTAAAGGGTTTTTTTTTACGGTCCAAAATTTATTACAATTTTTGTGACATTGTTCCAAAAATACTTTCTTACACAGATTAAATCCAGTTGACTAGATTTTACTAGTATAATGTTAAATTTAAAACAGTTCATTTAGCACCGAGTTATTTTCGTTTTTAACAAACATCTAAATAATTCATTTGAGTAGCCCAAAATGACAAAATGTAATTATGTTTTAGTTGTGTATTTTTTTTAGCATTAAATATAATTGTTTACTTTTTTATAATTGAACAACTTGTTTGTATATGTAAGTAGTTTTTTTCTATCCGACTGGTCCCTTTCAGTCGTGACACGGGCAGAAACCAATATATGTCGATCTTGCTATTTTTAGAGCATATAATATGTATTTTGGTAGCAATAATTTATATTTTGTTTTCTTTATCTTCTGGGATATAGAAACATATAAAAGGAGGAAGCGACAACTTTAATTTCGTGACAAAGAAACTGTTAACTTATCTGAATTTAGTTTTTTTTGACATAAAATATAGTCTAAGATATTATGTGCAATAATAAATTGTAAAGTTATTAAGGTACGTTTTTCAAAAGAAAAAGACTAATAAAAAAATAAATAATAATAGCCATACGACGAAACAACTAAAATCCCACTCCCCTAATTCTTTATTTATTGTCTCTGTTCAGTTTTTTGACCGAGTTTTGCTATGGACTAAACGCATTTTCCATTATCCCAAAAAGTATTATTTAGGCTGCCCACTATGATATTCGGTCCCGACTTATATTTTTTGACGCCACATCAGCTTTCTCTCTCCGGCGACTTAATGGCGACCTAGTGTCACTATGAGACGACCTTCATTTTTTTAACTTCAAATTTAAATTTCATTAATAAATAAAAAACATTACATAAATAAAAACTTTACATAATAGTTCCTAGATTATTAAAAATGACTAGTTCCCCTAAATTAATCTATTTCGTATTCTGAATCAGATTTCACCCCAACTTCCATCCTGAATAACTCATCATGAGCTTGTTCCGCCTTCATAAACTCCTCCAATTCTTTGTCAGCGATTGCTCGTTCTTTTTCCGCCTTCGCTTCTTCTTCTAAGTGTTCTTTGAATGATGCTTCATCAACAAGTAATTGCTGGTACTCTTCCTCAGTGAGATATGGACCTATCTCATGTTCATCAGCTTTTTCCTCGATCGTTGAAATTGAAGAAATGAGAGACATCAGTGGTTTCTCGGGTGTTGGGGAATTGCTTTGGGTAAGTTTCTTATCCGTATCTGTTGGATTTTAGAATTTGAATACAAAATTTAAGAAGTAGTGGGAGAAGATGTGGAGGAAATGAATATAGAAAGGGGTATTTATAAATACCTTACACTCCAAAACCTTCCATACACCTTCCAACCATACACCCCACCACTTATACTCTAAAAACTTCAAATTACTTCTCACTTATACTTTACATATTATTAAAATAATAATCACTATCACATCCTAAAAATACCCATCATATATTAAAAATACACCCTTAAACAAAAAAAAAAAACCAAAAAACCACAAAATACACCAAAAAAAAAAAAAACTAACACAACACTCAACAACCAAAAAACAACAACAAAACAAAACAAAAAACCAACACCACCAAAAAAATTAAACAACAATTACCCCCCCCCCCCCCCCCCTTTTCTCTTTTTTTTTTTTTTCCTTTAAATTTCTTTTGTTCCCGCCCCCCCCCCCCCCCCCACCCCCCCCCCCCCCCCCCCCCCCCCCCCCCCCCCCCCCCCCCCGGTACCTGGTAAAATGAAATAGTTTTTTTAAAATATAAGCCGTTAGGGCTGTTTGTAAAAAAATTTAAAAAAAAAAAAAACTAGCCGTTAGGGGGTGTGTGGTATCATTTTTAAAAATTAGGGGGAAAATTTAAAAATAGTATTGAGCCGTTTAGGGGGCGTAAATGATTTTTTTTTATTTTTAAAATCAAACCCCAACGGCGTTGGCGGCCAACGCCGGACCCTAAGACGTTGGGAAACGGCATAGCGGTGTAGTAACGGCGGGAACGCCGGCCAAGCGTTGCCGGGCGTTACTACACGAGGCATTCTTTACAGATTAAATCCAGTCGACTAGATTTTACTAGTATAATGTTAAATTTAAAACAGTTCATTTAGCACCGAGTTATTTTCGTTTTTAACAAACATCTAAACAATTCATTTGAGTAGCCCAAAATGACAAAATGTAATTATGTTTTAGTTGTGTATTTTTTTTAGCATTAAATATAATTGTTTACTTTTTTATAATTGAACAACTTGTTTGTATATGTAAGTAGTTTTTTTCTATCCGACTGGTCCCTTTCAGTCGTGACACGGGCAGAAACCAATATATGTCGATCTTGCTATTTTTAGAGCATATAATATGTATTTTGGTAGCAATAATTTATATTTTGTTTTCTTTATCTTCTGGGATATAGAAACATATAAAAGGAGGAAGCGACAACTTTAATTTCGTGACAAAGAAACTGTTAACTTATCTGAATTTAGTTTTTTTTGACATAAAATATAGTCTAAGATTATTAGTACAATAATAAAATTGTAAATTTATTAGGTACGTTTTCAAATGAAATAGACTAATAAAAAATAAATAATAATGAATACGACGAAACAAACTAAATCCCACTCCCCTAATTCTTTATTTATCCCCCTCTCTCTCTGTTCAGTTTTGACCGAGTTTTGCTATGGACTAAAGCATTTTTCCATGCTATCCCAAAAAGTATTATTTAAGCTGCCCACTGTGATACTCGGCAGGACCGTGTCGTGACTCAGTCGAGCTCGAGTAATGTTTTAATAGGTCACCTCAGAGCGAATATTATAATAAAACATAATGAAGCCATGCGATAAGAAAATACGTTAAATATAAAGTGTCTCGTTCGACGTTTAAGAAATAATGCATATAATTGTTAACGGAATAAATTTTGATGCCCCTAAAATTTTTTGGTGACACTGTGCGGTCGACAAACCTTGACACCAACCTCAAAGCCGGCCCTGCTCCGAGCCTCTACGGTCCGGACCTATATTTTGCGAGGCGTCAACATGCTCGCTTTCTCTTTTCGGCGATCTATGGCGACTAGTGACACTATGAGGGACCTTCATTTTTTTAATTCAACTTTTAGAATTCATTATTAATAAAAAATTTACATAATAAAAACTGTACAGAATAGTTACTAGATTATTAAAACGGGGACTAGTTCCTAAATTAATCTATTTCGTATTCCGAATCAGATTTCACCCCAACTTCAATCCTGAATAACTCATCATGAGCTTGTTCCGCCTTCATAAACTCCTCCAATTCTTTGTAAGCGATTGCTCGTTCTTTTTCCGCCTTCGCTTCTTCTTCTAAGTGTTCTTTGAATGTTTCTTCATCAACAAGTAATTGTTGGTACTCTTCCGCAGTGAGATATGGACCTATCTCGTGTTCATCAGCTTTTTCCTCGATCGTTGAAATTGAAGAAATGGGAGACATCGATGGTTTCTAGGGTGTTGGGGGATTGCTTTGGGTCGATTTCTTATCCATATCTGTTGGATTTTAGAATTTGAATACAAAATTTAAGAAGTAGTGGGAGAAGATGTGGAGGAAATGAATATAGAAAGGGGTATTTATATTAAAAAAAACTAGCCGTTGGAATAATAGCCGGTGAAATTTTAAAACATTACATTATTATTCAAATACATAAAAAACATTACATTAAAAAACAATACATAATTATTCAAATACATAAAAAAACGTTACATTAATCTTAACTTAATTATTACGACGTTGGTATGTTGGCACTTCAATTGTTGTCCAAGCAAGATGATTTTTCAAAATTCTCCAACACGTCTCCATTGTGAAGGGATGTCCGTACCTCGTTTGATATTCGGCTAACGCATTTTGAAACAAAACGAGGTCAGAAGACCCGTTCTCGTCCATCCGTTGGACACCATCGTAAACTCGAACTAATCGCAACAAATTTTTGGAAAGAATCGGAATTTTTTCCATTTCGAGACGATGGCATCGTATCCTCGAACAGTTCCTCCCATGTCTTCCTTAAAGTTAGCAAAAACATCCTCCTAAAACCCTTTTCTCGGCGTCCTGTACGTGTACATCGCGTTGCACCAAGCTACACACAACATTATTTCTTCCGCTCTTGTCCATGGTAGTGAAGAGGAAGCCATTGTGTGTTTTATTATTAGAAATGAGAAGTATAAGAATAAGTAGGTTGAAAGTGTGGATGAATTTTTGTGTGTTTTCCGTTGATGATTAAGGGATGAATTTTAATTCTTAATAATGCTAATGGCTTTTACAGTGGAATACTACGGGATATTCTTGATTGGCATTACCTATACGAGATTGATGTGTGGTCGCATCTTTGGGAACCAGATGGCTAAAGTTCTCTAAAATTCTCATGAATAAGGATATGTTCACGACCGAAATGAACACAACGGCAAGAATCTATTATTGCATAAATATGATATGTGTGATACTCATTGTCTCGATTTACTATACAACGTGGCTAGTTCAAGACTTATGTTCACTATCCACAAAGTAGATCCGATAAGTACTCACTATGATAGGTTCAAGTCCAAAAGACACCTAATCTGATGCATGTCATATTACATTTGATGGATATAGAATAATAAGTAACTTTGTATTATCTTATTTTCTATTTAAATGTGGAGAATTATTGGTGTTTGAATAGAAAATGTGGGGTATTGTTGGAACATATAAAGTAAAATTTGAAATTAGTGACAGTTTTTCTGTCACAAAACCGTTGCTAATGAACGGTACAATTGTAAAGATGCACTGAATCGTTTTTTCTGGCGATTACTAACGTTAAAAGGGTGTCACTGTGTTAAGCATCGCGACTGTTCTGATAATATCAGTTAGCGACAGTTTTTTCTGTCGCTAAGTCGTCGCTAAAGCGTCACTAATTGCATCCTTTTGTGAACCAATGTGACCATTTGAAGAGGCACGAGTTACCCTATAAATAGGGACATCATTCCAACGTTTTTCTCATCAAAAACACAGAAATACTCTCCAGATCCATCATAAAGCAAATTAGATTCGATAGATTCAAGTTTATCTTGAATTGATTGTTGTATCCTCAAAACAGTCGCACCAATTCGGGCGAAATTCTGTTTTAGGACACTGCTAATTGCAGGCCTCAATCACATTATTGTAATATTTTGATTTCTATGTTATACACTTCGTATTAAGATTTGTAAATTCCTAACAGTCTAAAACAGAATTTTCAAGATGGATCAAGCCATACTTAAATCTCATGTTGAAAACCCCAAAAAGTTCAAAGGGTCTGATTTTCGTTGTTGGCAACAAAATATGTTGTTTTACTTGACATCATTGCATGTGTCATATGTTCTTACGTATTCTGAACCAGTAGATCCGTATTTGGTGGATGGAGAGAATGTTCCTACTGAGGCACAAATAGCAGACTATGAAAGGGTCGCCTCACAATGGAATCATAATGAATATAATTGCAGAAATTACGTTTTGAATGCTTTGAATGATTCTCTCTATGATATTTATTCAACCTTTGCAACTACAAGGGAGATATGGGAATCATTGGAAAAGAAATACATGACTCAAGTTGAATGTTCTAAGAAATTTGTTGTTTGAAAATTCTTGAATTTCAAGATGAATGATGCAAAGCCTGTTGTGAAGCAAGTGGAAGAACTCCAAATCATTGTCCATGAAATAGAAGTAGAAGGTATAGGTATAAACTCTAACTTTCTTGTTGGTTCTATTATTGAAAAATTGCCTCAATCCTGGAAAAACTTTAAGTTATATCTTAAACACTTGACTGATGATATGAGTTTTGAGCAACTTGTTCTCAAAATTCGTGTTGAGGAAGATAACAGGATGATTGAAAAGGCCGATGCAAATTCAATAGAACCAAATGCAAACCTGGTTGGAGAAAGCTCTTCCAAATCCACGTCCAACCACAAAAACAAAGGCAAAATGGTGGTGGTTCAGGACAGAAATATTCTAAGGATGGAAAGAAAGATTACACCCAACAAAAGAACAACAACTTCAAGAAAGTTTATCATTGTTGGGTTTGTGGAAAACCTGGCATAAAGCTAAGGATTGTCGCCACAAGAAAGAATACGGAGGCGGAAATTCTGGAGGAAACTCCAACCAAGCAAACCATGTGCAGTCTCCAAAAGAATTTGCTAGAGTAATTGAATCCTTCCTAACCACTAATGTTGTCGATTAGTGGTATGATACAGGTTGCACAAAGCACATATGCAATTCAAGAAGGATGTTTGTATCTTACCAAAAGGTGAATGAACTGGAACCAATGTTCATGGGAAATGGAACTTCTTCAAAGATTGAAGGAAAAGGGAAAGTCATATTAAAGCTGACTTCTGGAAAGGATCTTGTACTCTCAAACGTGTTGCATGTGCCAAACATCACCAAGAATCTGATTTCTGGTCCTATTCTTAGCAATAAGGGATTTAAACTTGTAATTGAATCAGATAAATTAGTAATCACTAAGGGTGGTGTGTATGTTGGAAAGGGTTACCTCGATGAGGGACTCTTCAAACTAAGTGTTGTAACTGATGACAATGTTATTAATAATAATAACGCGGGCACTAGCACCGCTTCTGTGTACATGATTGATCCTTCTTTCTTATGGCATTCTAGATTAGGCCATGTTAACTTTCGTTCCTTGCAAAGAATGATAAACTTAGGCATGTTGCCTAAATGTTCTAAGGATAAAATATCCAAGTGTGAAATTTGTGTTGAATCTAAATACACAAGTCATTCACATAAATCTGTAGAAAAATCAAATGAAATACTTGGTCTAATACATACTGATTTATGTGATTTCAAAGCAACTCCATCAAGAGGAGGAAAGAATTATTATATTACTTTCATTGATGATTGCAGTAAATTTTGTTATGTGTATTTAATAAATACCAAAGATGAAGCTTTGAATATGTTTAAGACATATAAAGCTGAAGTTGAAAATCAACTAGACAAAAAGATCAAAATTCTAAGGTCTGATAGAGGTGGAGAATATGAATCCAATGACTTTGCTAAATTTTGTTCTACATTACCAAACAACAGCCCTATACACTCCACAACACAATGGAGTGGCTGAACGTAGGAATAGAACATTGAAGAATATGATCAATTCAATGTTAATTACTTCAGGGGCTCCTCATAGTCTTTGGGGTGAAGCATATCTTGCTGCAAACACAATATTAAATAAAATTCCCCGTAAAAAGAGCGACAAATCTCCATATTAATTATGGAAAGGAAAACAACCCTCTTATAAAAGGATGAAAGTGTGGGGTTGTTTGGAAAAGGTTCAAATACCTTTACCAAAGAGAACCAAACTTGGACCAAAAATAGTTGACTGTGTTTATCTTAGTCCAGCAAAGAATAGTGCTGCTTATAGGTTCCTAGTTTACAAATCCAACATAGAGGACATATGCAACAACATAATTATAGAATCTACTGAAGCAGATTTCTTTGAGAATATCTTTCGTTATAAGGATAAAGAGAAACAAATCTCAAATCCAAGGAAAAGAGTAATGAATGATCAGTTGTCTCAAGATGAAACAGACAACAATTCTGAGATTCCTCAAGAGAATGTTGAACCAAGAAGAAGTAAGCGTGCAAAAGTCACTAAAGACTTTGGACCTGATTATATGACGTATATTGTTAATGAAGAACCATAAACATATAAGGCTATTATGGAATCATCAGAAGCACCTTATTGGAAAGAGGCTATTCAGAGTGAAATAGACTCTATTGTGCATAACAATACATGGAAATTGGTTGATCTACCTTCAGGACATAAACCAATAGGCCATAAGTGGATCTTCAAAAAGAAACTAAGACCTGATGGTACCATAGAGAAGTATAAGGCTCGTTTAGTAGCTAAAGGATATCATCAAAAAAAAGGTCAAGATTTCTTTGATACATATTCACCAGTTACAAGGATAACCTCTATAAGAACATTGATTGCTATAGCAGCAATCCACAACCTAATTATACATCAAATGGATGTAAAGACTGCGTTCTTAAATGGTGAATTAGATGAAGAAATTTATATGCAACAACCTGAGGGGTTTGTTGTCAAAGGTCAAGAGCATAAGGTTTATAAATTGGTTAAATCTCTTTACGACCTTAAACAAGCTCCAAAGCAATGGCATGAAAAGTTTGATTACACCCTTTTATCAAACGACTTTCAAATAAACGAATGTGATAAATGTGTTTATGTTAAACAATACAAAAATGCATTTGTCATTATTTTTTTATATGTAGATGATATGCTAATTATGGGAACAAATATGGATGTCATTAACCAAACCAAGAAAATGTTTTCTTCATTTGATATGAAAGACATGGGAGAAGTTGATGTCATTCTTGGTATTAGAATTCAAAAGAATTCTAATGGATACATCCTTACCCAATCTCATTACATTGAGAAGACCCTTAAGAAGTTTAGGCAGTATGATGATAGACCAGTTGTAACTCCCTTTGATCCTAAGGTTCAACTAAAGAAGAACAAAGGACAAAGTGTATCATAGTTACATTATACATAAGTTTTAGAAAGCTTAATGTATATAATGAATTGTACACGACCAGATTTGGCATATAGTGTAAGTCGACTCAGTTGATACTTACACAACACTGGTAGAAATCATTGGGATGCACTAGTTAGAGTGCTTCAATATCTTAAGCATACAATGGCTTATGGGTTACATTACACTAAATATCCTCCAGTGTTAGAAGGATATTGTGATTCCAATTGGATTTCCAACCATAATAAAGGCAAGTCCATAAGTGGTTATGTATATACACTTGGAGGGGCTGCTGTATCATGGAAATCATAAAAACAAACTGTGAATACCAGATCAACTATAGAAGCAGAATTTGTAGCTTTAGACAAAGCTGCTGAAGAAGCTGAATGGCTCAGAAGCTTTCTAGAGGGTATTCCTTTATGGCCAAAACCTGTGACTGCTGTGTGTATACATTGTGATAGTATGGATGCTCTTACTAGAGCAAAGAATCAGATCTATAACGGCAAGTCAAGACATATAAGACGTCGCCACAATACGATAAAGGACTTGTTAAGAAATGGAATCATTTCCATCGACTACGTAAAGTCAAAGGAAAATATTGCTGATCCTTTGACAAAAGGCCTTTGTAGAGAACAAGTCATATTTACATCGAGGGGTATGGGCTTAAAGCCAACACAATGAGTGACTACTCGGCGGAAACCTAACCTAGCAAAATTGGAGATCCCATGGTCTAGGTTCAATAGGAAAACTAGTTGAGTAAAACTCAAAAGTACTAACACACAGGTATGCCCATTCCTAAGATGAATTTTTGTGTGTTTTTCCGTTGATGATTAAGGGCTGAATTTTTTAATTCTTAATAATGCTAATGGCTTTTACAGTGGAATACTACAGAATATTTTTTATTGGCATTACCTATACGAGATTGATGTGTGGTCGCATCTTTAGGAACCAAATGGCTAAGTTCTCTAAAATTCTCATGAATAAGGATATGTTCACGACCGAAATGAGCACAACGGTAAGAATCTGTTATTGCATAAATATGATATGCGTGATACTCATTGTCTCGATTTACTATACAACGTGGTTAGTTCAAGACTAATGTTCACTACCCACAAAGTAGATCTGATAAGTACTCACTAGGAAATGTTCAAGTCCAAAATACACCTTATCTAATGCATGTCATATTACATTTGATGGATATAGAATAATAAGTAACTTTGTATTATCTTATTTTCTATTCAAATGTGGGGTATTGTTGGTGTTTGAATAGAAAATGTGAGGTATTGTTGAAACATATAATATATTAATGGACATTAGCGACACTTTTTCTGTCACAAAACCGTTACTAATAAAACATTATATTGTACAGACGTGTCTAATCGCTATGGTGGCTGTTATATCTGTTGTAAAGGTGTCTTTGAGTGAACCATCGTGACTGTTTGAAGATATATCAGTTAGCGACGGTTTTTTCTGTCACTGGATCGTCGCTAAAGCGTCGCTAATTGCACCTTTTTGTGAACCAATGTGACCATTTGAAGAGGCACGAGTTCCCCTATAAAATAGGGACATCATTCCAACGTTTTTCTCATCAAAAACACATAAATACTCTCAAAATCCATCATAAAGCAAATTAGATTTAAGTTTATCTTGAATTGATTGTTGTATCCTCAAAACAGTCGCACCAATTCGGACGAAATTCTGTTTTAGGACACTGCTAATTGCAGGCATCAATCACGTTATTGTAATCTTTTGATTTATGTGTTATACACTTCGTATTACGATTTGTAAATTCCTAACACAAGTCTCGTTGAAGACATGTGAGATAAAATTTGTTAAATATGTGATATAGGTTATAGAAATTTTACCGTTTAAAAAAAATAAAGTTTGTAAATGTAACTAGAGTAGTTATTTCAGAGTATGTATTTATTCCCTATAGGTATTTTACACTGCACAATAATGTACTGTGTTTAAATTATAAGTGGGCTTATTAATGACATACCCGTTGCATGTATAATAACGATAATGAAAATAAAACTACTAAACATTAAATGAGAAAAATAATGACAACCTTATTTTTCATGTATTATATTTGATCCTGTGGCTTATTTTAATAAATAAAATCTTTCAGTTTTTACACAAGATTCCGTTTGGCAAGTTTCATTTATAGCACTTGTTCATGAGTTCCAATACATAAGGATCTATATCCAACCATCACTTGTGCATTTTTTACAACTTAACATCCCACCCTCCAACTTAACTCTTTCCTTTAACACCCACAAGCACTACAGTGTGTCCTTGTGGCTGTGTGATTCTTTGTGTACATGTTGCAAAAGCACCATGATTACAGGAAAGGACATTTACGATGTTCTCGCAGCCATTGTGCCGCTTTATGTTGCCATGATTCTAGCTTATGGTTCGGTCCGGTGGTGGAAAATCTTCACCCCGGACCAATGTTCTGGCATTAACCGCTTTGTTGCGGTTTTTGCTGTTCCACTTCTTTCTTTCCACTTTATATCTTCGAATAATCCTTACAAGATGAACTACCACTTTATCGCAGCTGATTCCCTTCAGAAACTTGTTATTCTCTCCGCGTTGTTTCTGTGGCAATGGATTAGTAAGACCGGGAGTCTCGAGTGGATGATAACATTGTTCTCCCTCTCGACGCTCCCAAACACTTTGGTCATGGGCATCCCGTTGCTCAAGGCTATGTATGGGGATTTTTCTGGATCCCTTATGGTCCAAATTGTGGTCTTGCAGAGCGTGATATGGTACACGCTCATGCTTTTTATGTTTGAGTATAGAGGAGCAAGGCTCCTCATAACCGAACAGTTTCCTGAAACTGCCGGTTCAATCACGTCTTTCCATGTGGAGTCCGACGTTGTTTCCTTAAACGGCCGTGAGCCTTTAGAGACTAACGCCGAGATAGGAGATGATGGCAAGCTCCATGTTGTAGTGAGGAGGTCTTCAACTGCCTCCTCACGATCCGTGATCTCTTCTTACAATAAGTCTCATAATATTACTGGACTGACACCAAGGGCCTCAAATCTGACTGGAGTAGAGATCTACTCCGTTCAGTCTTCTAGAGGCCCTACGCCCAGGGCTTCCAGCTTCAACCAATCAGACTTTTATGCCATGTTCAGTAAAGCTGGAAGCCCTAAACATGGGTACACCAATAGTTTCGGAGGTGGGGACGTATTCTCTATGCAATCATCAAAGGGTCCTACGCCAAGAACCTCAAATTTCGAAGAAGAAATGTTGAGAATAGGAAAGAAAAGGACGGGAGGACGGAGTATGAGTGGCGAGCTATTCAATAACAATAACCCCCCAAACAATAACAGCTTAGTTTGTTCTTACCCACCTCCAATTCCAAACCCTACCTTTTCATTAGGTTCTACTAGTGCTGCCGCAAGTGGCGGTCCAAAGAAGAAAGATATCGGAGGAGGCGGTGGCAGCGGTGGTGCACCACCACCACCACCTAGCAATAATAAGGAACTTCACATGTTTGTATGGAGCTCAAGTGCATCTCCTGTTTCTGAAGGTAACATGAAACATGCAGTTAATAAGGCTGCTGCTGAGTTTGGATCCTGCTGCTGAGATTTGAGACCCATTGACCCTTAGGGGTGTCGTGGCACACTGGGGGGGTCAAACAACAGTTGATCTAAGTTCTTTTATGCAACTTTTAGAGTGTAAGCCATCTTATTTCCTTTAACATTTTTAGTTCTCTGAAAATGATACTTACAAAATTTTTGTTACAGAAAATTTTAGTCCAATGACAAAAACATACGGGGATCAAAAGGAGATAGATATAGACGATCCAAAATCACAAATAAACGCATCCCCGTTCAAGAAACTAGGAACAGAAGAAGGCGAAAACAAGAACCATCGTATGCCACCTGCAAGCGTCATGACAAGGCTAATTCTCATAATGGTTTGGCGAAAACTTATTAGAAACCCCAACACGTACTCAAGTCTCTTGGGTCTCATTTGGTCTCTAGTTTCATTCAGGTTTGATTTCGACTAGTGTCCCTTTAAGTTACTACAATAATTACGTATTAACTCATATCTTATTAATGCATTGTACAATTTACCAACAATATAATACAGGTGGGACATTAAAATGCCAACAATAATGAGTGGATCAATTGCGATTCTATCGGATGCTGGTCTAGGAATGGCTATGTTTAGTTTAGGTAATTATTGAACTAGTTCATTGATAACTTTTATTGTACAATAATTGGTGAAACATAATAACTGTTATTTATTCATTGTACGTACAGGTTTATTTATGGCATTGCAACCAAAAATAATAGCATGTGGGCAGCGAGTGGCAACTTTTTCAATGGCTGTTAGGTTCTTGACAGGGCCAGCAGTGATGGCTGCTACCTCTATCGCTATCGGTCTTCGTGGTGTTCTTCTTCATGTTGCTATCGTTCAGGTATAAAATCGTGAATCGTCTTTTAATGTGAAAACACTATTTAGTACTAGGACCGTGACTAATCGAAATTTGTGAACGTAGGCGGCTTTGCCTCAAGGAATCGTGCCGTTTGTTTTTGCAAAAGAGTACAATGTCCATGCAGATATTCTAAGTACTGCGTAAGTCGTCTTCGACCCTAAACATATTGCGTTCGTTTCAAATTAAATGTTCACTCTTATATCTGATATTGTGAAATTGATGTTGCAGGGTTATTTTTGGAATGCTGATAGCTTTACCTATAACAGTAGGTTACTATGTGCTGCTTGGAGTTTAAGATTAGAAAAAGTCAACGCGTGGTTGTAAATCCAAGACTAGATCGTCAACGATGATATATGATTCAACGTACCACTTCGATCAAAACACATGCAGCTTACGTGTTACGTACCCACGGGATTAATTATACTAGCATTTTTCTTTTCTTTTTTTCTTTCTTCATTTTTAGAGTTTTTTTTCTTTTTTATTCAGAAGGAAATTATAGATGTAGATCTTATATAAAACAATGGAAATGGTAGAATTATTTATGATGTCTATTTTTGTTCATGTTTTTTTCCTTCTTTTTTCGTGTGTCCGTTACGAAAAATCAGAACAAGTAACAAATTCGTAGAATTATGATAAATTTATCATGTTCACAAGTCCACCGGGCCGTCTTTAAAGGTGTGCAAGGTGGGCGATCGCTCAAGGCCCTAAATTAAGGGTTTCAAAATTTGTCTCATTAACAATTATATGCATGGGCATACATGTTTTTCACAAAAAAAGTATTTAAATGATATATCTTAAATGAGTAATATGTTGAATGTTTAGATAACTAATTACTTTATATTTAGCCGTTCTAAAAAAAGTTACTTTATATTTAATAAAAGGTGATACTTTATGTATAACATTCATTCTCGAAAAGCTTCTCAAAAGACTTAAATATGTAGTTTCGCACAGGGCCTCAAAAATATTTAACAATTTAGGGACGGCCCTGCAAGTCCATTACCTACACATTGTGGTATCCTCTTTCTAACATATATAACACACTCCAATTTTCTGCGGAAATTCCGGACCAGTTTTAATATGCTCAGCTCTGACGAGCATACGAGAAACACACACGGTGAATCTGTTCTAAGCGTTATTAACATAACACATAGTGGCACACATAAGTGTTTTAAACAAACGATAACATTCGTTATCATCGTTATGTGTATATTCCAAACATATGGTTCATCAGCTATATCTCCTTCCTACCATAACAAACACACAAATCTCGAGTGGCATTTTCAAGCACGTTTC
>BQNB010141920.1:2409-17202 GCA_026074375.1 Tanacetum coccineum | reverse complement strand
CTCTCTAGTGTTTCTCTCTCTAGAAACTAGCCAAATCCAAGAATCGACCCCGTGTTATGATATAGGATATACCACATATTTGGTGTGGTTTCTCCTTCTAAGGCGGATATTTTTGATAATGTTGTGTCGTATTCTTTTTATTGGAGTCGGTTTAGATGTAATGTGTCGTTTAGTTGGGTTGATTGGTTAAAAAATCCTTATCTTGTAACTTTGTAATTTTTCTAGCTTCTTGCTAGTTTTTTAATGAAGTGCTGTTAAAAAAAAAATAAAAAAAATAAGGACAATAAAAATAATCGGACGGAGGGAGTATATCCCTGAGAACAAATATAAGTACATTTTGACTCTAACTTATAAGGTGACCGCCGTATCCAAAAATCGCTTTAAAGTGTTTCTATGTTAGGTGCTACTATTGGTACACCCTCTGGCCCGTTAAATAGTAAAAGAAAAGTAAAAAAATGTACAAAACATGTTTTTTTTTCACAGTTTACAGTGCAACACAGTTTTTTATTAGTTTCTGTTCCGTACTTTTTGACAGTTTAATACTTTTGACTTGTTAAACTTTATAATTTTTGTTTCGCATTCTGCGTTTCACTGTTTTATAATATAAACAAAATTATAAAAATAAAAAAATAATAAAAAAAATGAAAAAAACCGAAAAAACCAAAGGGGTACAAACGGTTTTTTTAAGGGGATACATATAACCTAAAAGTGTTAGGTTATATGTATCCCTTTAAAAAACCATTTGTACCCATTTGGTGTTTTCGATTGTTTTTTTATTTTTTTATTTTTATAACATAGAAGTTCTATGTTATACTAAGGGCCTGTTTGTTATGGCTGTTTTGATTTCAAGGAATGGTTTCAAAGGCATATAAGTCGTTTGTTTTGACTACTTGGGTTGTGAAACAGTGTTTAATACCTTTAGACATGGTGTTTCGCTAAACCTACTAGCACCCCTTGGGTTTCTGACAATTCTTTCTTTTTTTTTGACTTTTGCATACTGAAATAAATGAAAAAGCTCATCTTTGTGGTTCAATTGAATATCTGCCACACATATGATTATTTATTTTATTCTTTTTAACTTTTTTAAATTTTTATAATAATATATAAATTTTAAATCCAATGTTTAATTCATTTGATACCTAACAACATTTATTATACCAAACAACGATATCAACAATGATATCTTTATTCCCATTCAACCCTATAACATACCGATACCGATTGTGATTCCTTATCATATACCAAACGCACCCTAAAAGCTTTTAAGAATGAAACAAACGGAATCTTTCTTCCTACAAAACCTGAAGATGCCAGACATGTACATACCCATAACACATCGATTAGTTAACAAAAAGAGAATCATATGAGTTGTATGTAAATCTATAATTATCTTTTTTAAGACATCTAAACTGACGACAATGCAAAATAGTTTAATAAGTTATTCGTACAGCCGGCCCGAGGTGTGGTTGACAACAAATCTCACGAACAACATCATATATAGATGTATTTTTTTAAGGGTTTTGCTGTTATGGTTAAGAGTCTATGTTTTATTACAATTGTTTGTAAAAATATAATTCAACCATTCACAATCAAGTATTCAATGTGTATTCACTAATTTCGTAATTATTTCCACTTTTTTAGGAATTATCATCCAATCAGAATCATTCATAGGTTGTATTGTAATAAAAATTATTTAATTAACGACAACCCTTAAGGCTGTTGTTAGCATTTCCCTTTTTTAATCCAAAAAGTACATAGTTGTATATTTTGTTTGCTTGAGAATAATATTGTTAGTGTTCGCTTGTGTTCACCATATTTTATGAAATTTTGTGTTATTTAATTCAACATCCATTTTGATATATTTTTTTAATCAATTTTTAGTTTTTTTTTCATTTTTAGTGTCCCTAAAACCTCTGCTTTGCGCGGGTATCATGCTAGTATATATTATAAAGCATTTAAGACATTTTATTTTTACAAAACTTTAAAAATTCAGTCTTTTAAACTTACTTGTTATAGAAATATAAAGATATGCAATCTTGACCATCTATCTCATTTTAAAGAACCATATCTTAAAACACAAGGTATGGTAACACCATTAACACCGACACATCAGCGTTAACACCATAATACTAACACCCAAAAAACTCAGGTAATCATAACACCATTAACACCACTTTTAAGACCCACCAAATTTTCTTTTTTTCCAATTTTTAAAACAAACTAATAATTCTATTCTATTAATTAAAAATAAAAAATACACTACTTAAAAAAAACTTACAAGAAATTAAAAAAATATATGAATTTGGGACCCACCATCTTCTCATCTTCTTCAGCAGATCTCCTGCACACACCTTATTCACACACACAAAAATGCACACACACACAAAAAACACAAAAACACACACTAAAAAGCACAAACCCACTTTTTAATTCGAAAAAAAAGGAAAAAAGAAAAAGAAAATGGGGCGATGCCGGTGTTAGTGTGGCAACGCCGTTGCCTAACGCTAAATGGCGGTATGGTAACGCCACCAACGCGAAAGCCACGTAGGCATAACGCCGGGGTGGGCGTTACCGTACCCAGTGCTCTTAAGGTGACATGTGTCAAATTTTAATTAAAAACCACATTTATTTTTAAATTAAAATATCTTTTTATCTATTTTAAGATTTAATTTCATTATATTTTCTAAAATTTTGTGCTCTTTAATTAAACATCCATTTATATTTATTTTTATGAATTTTTAGTTTTTTTTTCATTTTTAATGTCGTCGAAACCACGCATATGCTATAATGATAAAACAGTTTATCATTTAAACATGATAAATATATTTGGAAGATGCACTTTAAAGTTTAAACAAAGACTACTAACTTGAAGTCCCCTTAGCTGACTAAATCAACCATGAACCATGACATACATATAAATATAACAAACAAAAAACAAGCCCAAAACACAGCCGGTTGGAGTTAGGCGAAAAGCAGCCCAATAAATGGACCAAAAAGAAAAGAGGCATCCACCCATGGCCCATTGAGTTATGTGACACCAATAATAAAATGGGCTTTGATTGGAAGCCAGGTGTACAGAAAAATCGGTTCATGAACCGAACCGGGAAAAAAACCGAAACTATTTTTTTTTTAAAACCGGTTTTTTTGAAACTGGTTTCCTTCAAACCGAACCGGCGATTTGTAACCGGTTTAAAAAAAATTGACCGGACCGGGTTGTAAACCGGTTAAAACAGGTTTTTAACTGAATCGGTTGCATAAAAACCGGTTAAACCAGTTGACTAACCGAACCGATTTTGCATTTTTCATATGAAAAAATCGGTTTATAACCGAACCGGGGATACGAAAACTATACTAGGGGTGAGCAAAAAAAACCGAAATAACCGAAAAAACCGAAAACCAAAACCAAAAACAACCGAACCGAATTTGTCAAAACCGAACCGAACCGAACTACGAATTCGGTTCTCGGGTTGGATATGGGTTTGACAGTCTAAACCGAAAACCAAAAACCGAATTTATATATATATATATATATTTTTTATACATTTATATATATAAAAAGATCAATAAAAATTTATATATAAAAAAGTTAATATTTATATTTATATATATAAAAAGATCAATAAAATTTTATCCTAATATTGAAAAACACTTTTTATGTTTGAAATAATTTTTTTGCTAAATATATTTGTATATATATATATATATATTTTAATAAATTGTGTAATTCGGGTAAACCCGAAAACCGAACCGAACCGAACTAGGATTCAACCGAACCGAACCGAAAACCGAATTTGAATTCGGTTTGGGTCAGTATATGGGTTGACTTTAAAAAAACTTTTAACCGAACTAACCGAACCGAACAAACCGAATAACCCGATAACCGAACCGATCAACACCCCTAAACTATACTAGAAAATTTTATTTTCCTGTCATAAATATATGTGGATATTTTCACGACTGCTAATATAAACTTTATGGCATATATTTATGGTAAAAGAAAAAGAAGAAAAATAAACTGTAAAGTACTCGAAAATATTTTTTTATTGAACACCTATGCGACCAATGCAATGCAATGGTTCTATGATAAATACTTATGTACGATTATGCTGTGTTTATTTAAATGGTTACGAAAATCTTATAACAATAGGTGCGTTTTGTTTGCCTATGTAATGAGCTGTGATGTGTGAGACTTTACAATCATCCTATGTATTTAAACGTTTTTTTAAAGCCAGGGAAACCTTTTACCCTACAAAAATCATATAACATCGAACATATATTTTACAGTTACCTTTGTTCAGGGTTAATGTAATTTTTTGTGTTCGGATTTTGAAACATCGACTAGCCTAGTGATCACGAATCTTGTAATTAACAAATGATGTTTTTTTGTAGTATTAGAAAATGAAGAATATGAGAATTTCATTAATAAAACATGCATCAAACGAGAAAATGATTGCTTTTACAACTTTCTGTATTGCTTTGTACACATTCTTACACTTGTCTAAGCTATTATATATATATCTGGAAAGCGATGTAGTACCTGATCATCCTTATCTGCCTTCACAAATTAATCACAAAACTAATAGTAGTAGTATTCTTGAGCATCATTATGTCCGAAAAAAGCAATTTCGAAACGCCATGTAGGGTATGTTTGGGAGAGAGCTTTTTGAGGCTTATGAGGGATTGAGCTACTAAAATAAGCCGGCTTATATAATAAGTCTTGTTTGTCGTACGGGTTTATCGAGGCTTTTGAAACTATAAGCCCTAGCCCGGGCTTATAATCAATTAATTACTTAAGGGTATGTTTTGTGAAATGGGCTGGGGCTGGGGCTTGTGATCTGCGGCTGGGGCTAGGACTTATATTATAAGCCGAAATTAAAATTTGTATTTTTGTAAACTTGTTTGGCAAATGGGCTGGGGCTGAGACTTATTGTTGAAAAATTACTAAAATTGCCATAATTAAATGAGTTTTATGATATATGTTAGATATTTTTGTGGGTAAATATGTAATTTATGGGTCATAAGCCCCGGGCTAAAGTTTTTAGCCCTTTTTATGGGGTTTGGGCTTATGACTCCATAAGCCCGCGTGATAAACGGGACTAATTTTATAAGCCGACTTATTTTTAAAGCCCAAGCCCCTCCCCAAACACACCTGTATAATAACTAAGTGTATTAACATATGTTTATTTAATTACATGTCGTTTTTAGTAATTTTGCAATAATAAATTCGAGCATCAACCCATTTGCCAAACAAGTTTATGAAAATAGAAATTTCAGTTTCAGCTTGTGAGAATCCTAGGCTCAGCATCTCACAAAGTCTAACATATAAGCCCAAATGAGGTTCCATCCTAAAACCAATTGGTGATAGAAGGAGTAGCACACAAAGCTTATATGTTAACTTTGAGATTATAATTTTACCGATGTGGGATTGGGTTTGCACACCCAACACAGCTTATAATACAAGCTTTAGCCCCACTCCCAACTCTTTTTGCCAAACACACCCGTAATTCTTTCAAAATATATCATATATATCTACAAGAGGTTTTCATATTTACAAAAGATCGTATAAGTTTTAATGCTTGTTACATTTGCTTTTTACAATGAGTTCACAGGTTCTATTTTATGGCGAGAAGCTTCATTTTAAGCTCCATTCTGCCATTGCAAGATATAATAAACAGCCACCATATGTTTAACTTAGACATGACAATCATTAGTGATTATAAAAGCTTCAGCATGAGAACCAAATGTTTCATGCATTAAAAAGAATGTAATTTCTTTCATTCTGACTTGTTGTACTTGTTGTCCATCGTCTCTAATGTATTCGAGAAGCTCATCTCAACTTCGCCGAGAAAATCCAACCCAAAATCATGAACTCCAAAGTCTTGACAGTCCATTAGCCATGCAGCACATTCATCCCACGTCGTAAACACACTTGTACATTCCTTGGACTTTTTCTCATTGTCGTAAACAAGAGGAGGCTCGTTATCGCCTAAGAGGTAACTTAGCAACTTCTCGTCATCGTAAAGGCTTTCAAACAAGGGTTTTGGTTTGTCATTTACGGACGATGAATCTTTTTCTTGGCTTGTGGACTTAATCACTGTATCATAAGATAATGAATGGTCCATTTGAGACGTAGGAGAAGACGACGTATCATGACTCATTGGAATGTTTTCGTTAGACGAAGATGGAGTCTCGATTATATTTGTTTCTTTCGGAAGAGGTTCATGAGTGACCGGATCAATTCCCATTTTAAGAAGTTTCTTCTTTATATGAGTGTTCCAGTGATTTTTTATCTCGTTATCAGTTCGGCCTGGTAAATTAATTTGGATGCAAATCTTCGACAACTATTCTTGATTATACACCGTGAGTCGAATATAAATTGTGAGTAATAACCTCTTCAATTATGCATTTGTCTACAATATCATATGCACATGATATATATGTTGTTATAGCATCAAATCATGAAGAAAGTCTACTTTTTTGTTACTTGCTTTCTAAGAAAACTACAAAACCAGCTCTATATTATTGTGTATATAAATAAATAAACAGCCTAAAAGCGTCATGTTGTGTGCTTGTTATGTTGAAATCTCAACATAAAGTTTCATCAACTCTTTAAACAAAAGACATACCTATTACCAAGACGAGCATGGAGGTCGATAACAAGCTGCTCCTCGGATTCATTGAGAAGGCCGCGTTTCAAGTCAGGGCGAAGATAGTTAGTCCAACGAAGACGACAACTCTTGCCACAACGACGTAGACCAGCTAGCTTAGGAAGAGCTCGCCAACAACATGGACCGTTGGTTATGATAAATTTGATGAGTTTCTTATCTTCTTCACTTGTCCAAGGGCCTTTCTTCACTCCTAGTTTATCACAACATGGTTTTCGTCCCATTGTCACACTAGGTAGCGACCACCAACCTAAAAGCTATAAAATCTATAACACCTTAAACACACTTAAGTACCACCACCAACCTACAATATAATATTTTCACTTATATACATGAGTAATAGTAGACTGGTCCTACAATTGACATGAAAGATACGGGTGAACCACAACCCGATTAAGGTGGTAGATGTTGATTTAAAAAGAAGTATTAATAGCAATTAGGGCTGTAAATGAACTGAACGTTCAGTGAACATTTCATAAACCGTTCGGTAAATAGTTCGTTCATGTTCGTTTATTTATTAAATGAACGAACATGAACATTATTTTACGTTCGTTTAGTTAAATGAATGAACATGAACACAAGTCGCGTTCGTTCGTTTATGTTCGTGAACGTCCGACTAGACGTTTATTAACGTTCGTTTATGTTCATTTATATGTTTATGTTCGTGCATCATCTCTTTTAATTATATGCTTTTAAATATGGTATGTTTAAATAAAACATAATATTACGCATAATTTGATAATATTTAATGTTTTTTTCTACGTTCATTTATGTTCGATCGTTTATGTTCGTTTAAGGTTCATTTATTTTCTTAATGAACGAACATAAACGAACATGAACAACTCATTTTCTTAATAAACGAACATGAACAAGAAAATTCGTCCGTCTAAGCTTTCGTGTCCGTTTATTTGTCCGGTTAAAATTAAATGAATGAATATGAACAAGGCTCCGTTCGTGTTCATCCGGTTCGTTTACAAAATCAAGTTGACAATTTTTGACACGACATGATAAATGCTACGAACCTGACACGAAATTAAACAAGTTTGGGTTGAGGATAAATATGTTTGAGTCAAAAACAAGTCAACCTGTCTAACCTGTTTAATAAACGGGTCATGTTTGGGTTGAGTAAGTATTATACAGGTCAACCTGTGAACCTGTTTAAGTATATATAAGCCTTTAAAAATAAAAATTTATAACTTGGACTTAATGTTATATTTGAATCAAATGTATTTTTTACGTACTTAATATAATTGAATTACGATTATGACGCATATATCATTGAAATTCTCGTATAGTTATTTGTATGTTATGTTTATCATTTTTTTTTCCCTTATATCATTTTTACATTTAAATTTGTTAAAACGACAAACAAACAACATTATTCACTGCTTAACCTATTTACTTAAACATGTTAAACGGGTCACACTTATTATGCAAGTCTGGTTTAAGGATGAGTTTCTTGACACGATTAACAAATTGGCCGTGTTTGGGTGGAGGTCACAATAACCCGTCAATCCGGATAATAAATTATAGGGAGTTTATTATAGGGAGTTTCACATTTGACAAAAAACTATGTTAATCTAAAATACCAAAAATATCCCTGGATAATAAATTGAATTAAATAAATAGAAAACAATTTATTAAATTCTGATTGGTCTAGAATAGTTCTGTAAAGTTCTGCACCTAAAATGAGTTCTCAATATAACACTTCACTATATTTATATTTGTTTGTTGAACGGTATTTTTCTTCTACTATATATGTTAAAAGTAGCTTATAAGTAATCGGTATTGATAGTGAAAATACAAAATATATATAGTCGCCCAAATTCCCGATCTCTTTTTAGCACTCGTACCATAACATTTGGGGCACTTTTTCTCGATTCGCTTAATAGGGAAAAAGCATTATGTTGCGACAATTTGTTCGGTTTTGGGTCGAACAAAATTAATATGTAACCCATGAGATATCATGTACTACATCCGTCTCAATATAAGTGTTTAGTTTGATTTTTCAGAGTCAAACTGGTTCAACTTTGACCTTAACTATTTTTGTGTGTGTTATATAATACTTGATGCAAAATATACAAATGAATTGAGTTTTAAGTATATTTTTCATTGGTATAATTTCATCAAGTATTATATAACACAAGAAAAAATATTTAAAGTCAAAGTTGAATCAATTAAACTAAATGTATGAAATATTAATACTCCTTGAAATAGATGTATGAAAATGTGTTCGTTGTTAGAAATGATAAAAGAAAGAGATTTTAGACATTTTTCAAATTTTAGTTTTAGAGTATATTATATACTTACGGTTAGTATATAAGATCCACGTATTTTTTTTAACACGTACTTTATATAAACATGTTTACTTGTTTAGCATTTACGTTAGATTAGCAGGGTATTTGCGTATTGCGATGGTAGGTATCCTATAATCAAATTTTTTGTCGAGCAATATTTTTCGAGTATATGTTCTTCGTGATAACAAGTTAACGCATGGAGAAAAATTTAAAGAAATAACTTTATCACACACTATGTCATACAAAACTGATAGAGTACGCGTGCATCACGATCGATTCAAAAGAGATATGAAATACGGTAGTCAGTAGTATTACGAGGTTTTGATAATTGACAATGAAAGATACTTGCTAGTTATTAGATATTGTGTAATATTCGTCGTAATATTATATAACGTTTTAACATAGAATGGAATACATTAGTTCGTGCAATATAGTATTGGTATATGTATGACATTGTTGAACTAAATATAAATTACGGTATTCAAAGTTACACATTTTCATACTATACATATATTACGAAATGCCAAAACAAACCTTTTTATATCTATACTATATATACTCCTTATAATGGATTAACCACATTTTGTTATTTAAAGTTTACACATTATATAGGAATGACAAAACAAACATTTTTGCTTGTTTAACTTTTAAGAAGGAAAACATGATTTTGACCCACTATCTACTGTAATAGCATACCATTAAACGTAACGTTAGTGTTTATTTATTAAGTATGGATAAAGTTAATCTTTGCTAAGATCAAAATGTAGAGATAAGAAACTATATTGCATATATAATTTACAACTCAAGTTCTAATGTTACAATTAGGGATGAACAAAAGAACTAGGAGACCGGATCGAAATCAAAAACCGGATCGGAACCGAAAAAAACCGAGCCAAATCTAGATCAGATTGTTCTCGTTCTTAGGTCAGTTCGGTTGTTCACCGGTTCTCGGTTCTACAATCGAATACACAGGGCCGTCTCTAAATTTATGAAAATTTTAAAGGCCCTGAGCGAAATTACATAATGAGGCCCTGCGATAAAAAACGTTATATATAAAGTGTCATCGTTTTTAAGAAATAATGCATATAATTGTTAACGGGATAAATTTTGGTGCCCCTAAAATTTTTGGGGCCCTGTGCGGTCGCCCACCTTGCACACCCTCAAAGCCGGCCCTGCGAATACACAATGATTCTAAAAATATGTAATTTTCTTTACTTCTCATACTAAAAACATTTCATGGAATACACTTATTTCTAAAATCATGAGCGAGTCAGTGACACTTCTTAATTGGATCTAATAAAACCATGGTTGTTAAGATCCTTGTTCTGATCTTAGGATCTTACGATTTTACGATACTGCAAAGCAAAAACGATATGGATCGTACATAGGATCTTTGTATGCTTAAGATCTTATAGGATCCCGATCTTGACCATAAGATTTTAAGATCTACTGCGATCCGATCATACTTTTCTCGAACAAGAAACTAAAGAACTACAAATTTATGTGTTATCTTTTGTAGAATTTAAAAAACAACATTTTAATCTTCTTAAACATTTCATAATCATAGTTTAGGACAACATTTCTATGAAACATTCATATAATTTTGTGTTTATAATATATAACAATTTGTAGATTTGTATAATATTACAAAGACTATTAAGACAATGAAATTATATTAGGGTTTTACGATCCCGATCTTGGAAAGACGAAAACGATCTTGGGTAGGATCCCGATCTTGAAAACTTTAAATAAAACCCCAACTTAGTTTCGGCTCAGCTCCCTTGTTCTTTTACTCTTCCGTATTAATGACGACGTGATTATGAAAAATCTGGAAGAACAATTAAACAAACTAACCGGAAGAGTAAAGAAAAACAAACTGTGGAACCATAACGGTTTTGATTATTTGGTTCGACGAAGTTTGGAGTTATTTTATTTTGTTTTTTGGATTTATGTGTTATTGTTTTATTAACAATGTGAAACTATAAAATGATTGTTAGTTTGAGTGTATGCTTTAATTGTTAAACGGTATTGTTTAAACGTAAATGGTTGCAAACGCTTAAAAATCAAATTTTTTTTCTTTTTATTGGTCTAATTTATTAGTGCTTGATGTTTTTTATTTTATTTTTAGAAAAACGATTCCTAACCGAGTAGACTCGAAAAACCATAACTGAAAATTATATTCGGTTCGATTCTCGTTTTCTACTTCTTCCAAAATTCGATACCTGGATCCATCGAATCCGGTTCCAATTCCAACCGGTTTCGAACACACTCTATTGAGAATGATAAGCCAAAACCTGATGTAAGGACTAAGAATGAAAATGTTTCAAGGGTAACTGGTAAAAGTTTTAAGTTATGTTATAGTTTGTTTGCCAGTGTTTTGTAACTGCAGGGGTTAAAGTGGTGTTTATTAAAAGATTGAGGAGCTATTGGAAAGGACTGAAGTTGCAAATGTCAGCTGCTATAAAAGAAAGAAATATAGCTGATTTTTATTATTCACTTTGTAATCGTTTAGGGTTTTCTCTTATTTTCTCTATGTAAATCTTCCTATCACTTTCTTTGAGATTTGAAGATAATAGTTAGGTTTATTGTTTTGTAATCTGTTCCGAACTCAAAATCAGTTACAACATTTGAAGTTGTAGACTGATGTTGTGAATAAAATAAGTGGAGAGGTTGGTTGAATTCATAAAATATGAATTAGTGTTTAATGTTGAACCTAATCTCTCTCACCTAAAAATTTTTGGTTGTCTGTGTTTTTCTACTGTGCTTAATGACTCTGACAAGTTGTCATCTAGGTTTGAAAAATCTGTGTTTATTGGATATTCCAATGATAAAAAAAGTTATAAGTTGTTTAGTCTTGACAGTAAAAAGGTTTATTTTTCAAGAGATGTGAAGTTTTATGAGACTGTTTTTAGAAACAAATCTGGATGTAAGGAATATGAAATGGTTTTTCATGATAAAAATAGTCTTAATTTTATCAATATTGATGAGAATGAGTCTAAGTCAAGTGAACCCAATGATGATGGGAGAGATTTAGAGTCTGAAAGAAGTAAAGGCACAGACAATATATCACTAGGAGGCACTGAAAAAACTGAGGATAATCCTTTTGAAGATACCTCAGTAGAAGCAGCCAGTGATATAGATGATAATGCAATACTTGAGGAAAAAGATAGTGAATCTGAGGGTGATGACAACTATTATCAAGAGTTTAATGATCTTTTTGAAACACCTAATATGGTTCCAGAGAGTCAGGGTCTTGTTAATCTTAGGAGGTCTTCTAGGAAGTCTACTATGCCTAAGAGATTTAGTGACTTTAAGTTAGATAATAAGGTTAAGTATAACATTGTAAGTAGGTTACTTATTCAAATTTAAGTGTTGAATGCTATAATTTCACTACAAATTTGAATAAGATTGTTGAACCTAAAACCTTTGATGAGGCTTCAAAAGAATAAGATGGGTCGAAACTAAATGGAAGCTTTGAACAGAAATGGTACTTAGGTTATAACTGATCTACCAATTGGTAGAAAACCAATTGGTAGTAAATGGGTGTTCAAACTTAAGTGCAAGTCAAGTGGAGATGTAGAGAGATTTAAGGCCAGATTAGTTGCTAAGGGATTTAACCAAAAAGAGGGGATATATTATGAAGAAACCTTTTCATCAGTTGTTAAAATTGTCACAGTTAGGTGCATTTTGACTTTGGCTGTTAATAATGGTTGGCTAGTTTTCCAATTGGACATCAATAATGCATTCTTATATGGTGATTTAGTAGAAGATGTGTACATGACTCTCCCTGATGGTTATTTTTCTATAGATGATACAAGAGTTTGTAAGTTGGTAAAGTCTTTATATGGTTTAAAGCAAGCATCAAGAAAATGAAATGAAAAACTTACTGCAGTTTTACTTGAAAATGATTTTAAACAAAGTAAAAATATTTTTTTCCTTATTTACCAAAGGTAAAAATGGAATAGTAATTGTTTTACTTGTTTATGTTGATGATATAGTTATAACTGGTAATAATCTAGATGAGATCAACAAGTTTATAATCTTTTTAAGTTCAAAGTTTATGATAAAAGATCTTGGTAAATTGAGATATTTTTGGGTATTGAAGTTCTGGAATCTAGTGGTAATATGTATCTAACTCAAAGGAAGTATTGCCTTGAGTTATTAACCGAATTTGGTATGCTTGCCAGCAAACCTTGTGGTACTCCAATTGAATCTAAAGAAGGTATGTTAAAATCTTCTAAGGGTAAAGCTGTTGAAGTTAATTATCCATTGAAAGGGATAAACAATTATCAAAAGCTTGTAGGTAAGTTGATTTATCTTTTACTCATACCAGGCTAGTTATAAGTTATGTTGTTCATGTTCTTAGTCAGTTTATGCATGTACCTTTACAATTTCATTTAAAACTTGCCTTTAGAGTTTTAAGGTATCTTAAAAATGCTCCTGGTAAAAGGATTTCTTTTAATAAAGGAAATGATTTAAATTTAAAGGTGTATGTAGATTCTGATTGGCCTAAGTGTAAAGTTACAAGAAAGTCTGTAACTGGGTATGCA
This sequence comes from Tanacetum coccineum, assembly GCA_026074375.1. Classification (NCBI taxonomy): domain Eukaryota; kingdom Viridiplantae; phylum Streptophyta; class Magnoliopsida; order Asterales; family Asteraceae; genus Tanacetum; species Tanacetum coccineum. Next base: position 3,690 of record BQNB010141920.1, on the reverse strand, counting down.
GTCTTTATGGGTGAAAGTTTAGTATCATGGAAGAGTAAAAAGCAGTCAATATTGTCTAAATCTTTAGCTGATGCTGAATATAAGGCAATGAATAGTGTAACCTGTGAGGTTATCTGGATATTGAAAATCCTGGCTGAACTGAATATTGATACATCTCTTCCAGTTCCTTTACATTGTGATAATAGTTATGCTATGCAAATTGCGGCAAATCCTGTCTTTTATGAGAGGACTAAGCATTTTGAGATAGACTCATTTTTCTTAAGAGAAAAGGTTGCTAGTGGTATTGTTAAAACTGTCAAGGTTAAATCAGCAGATAATATTGTTGATATCTTCACAAAAGGTTTAAGTGTTATTGATCACAACATGTTTTGTGAGAAACTTGGTTTATATGATATGTTCAGGTTTGGCTTAAGGGGGAATATTGAGAATGATAAGCCAAAACCTGATGTAAGGACTAAGAATGAAAATGAGGTAAAGTTTAGAGGGTAACAAGTAAAAGTTTTAAGTTATGTTATAGTTTATTGGCAAGTTTTTTGTAACTGCAGGGGTTAAAGTGGTGTTTATTGAAAGATTGAGGAGCTATTGGAAAGGACTGAAGTGCAAATGTCAGCTGCTATAAAAGGAAGAAATATAGCTGATTTTTATTATTCACTTTGTAATCATTTAGGGTTTTCTCTTATTTTCTCTTTGTAAATCTTCCTATCTCTTTCTTTGAGATTTGAAGATAATAGTTAGGTTTATTGTTTTGTAATTTGTTCTGAACTTAAAACCAGTTACAACATTTGAAGTTGTAGACTAATGTTGTGAATAAAATAAGTAGAGAAGCTGGTTAAATTTATAAAATCTGTGTTTGTTTGATCTTTGTATACTTTTTCACATTTTCATCCCTAGTTACAATAGCAGTAGCAATATTGCAATAATAATCTTTAAAAATTTAATATTACAATAGAAAGGTTGCTTTACATGGGATGTGGCATTCTGTGTATAATATAGTTTAGTAGAGAGAATTTAAAAGACTAGAACTAAATTTGAGAATAAAATTCAGAGATTTGAAATTGAATGATAAATGTATTGAATTTCACTGTTTGGTAACGTAAGAGAATTAATATAAAAAATAATCACGAAATATTCGTCTTCCTTTGAAAAAGCACTTATAAAGAGCAATTATCAAATAAACTACTACATATATATGATTCTAAAAGACGCTATAGAAAAAAAACCCTAATCTTCAAAAACCCTAATCAATTTTCCTCCCTTCAACCCCTCCCCATCTTCTTCCTC
>BQNB010141919.1:0-17202 GCA_026074375.1 Tanacetum coccineum | reverse complement strand
CTAATTTCAGAATTTAGAAATTTGCGTATTGAGTTTAAATTGAAAGCGTATATGTTAACTTTGATAAAATAGGAGTTAAGGGGTAAAATTTAATACATGTCTTAATACCTATAAGTTCAGGTTAGACGTTGAGTTTTGAGTAAAATTTCTTTGAAAATCCGAGTGCAATGCCATGCTTATTTTGGGACACACACTTCATAACACTTATATTATTTTTACGTATTGGTTTATACTTTATCGTTCTAAGTTGCGCCACATCTTTTAGGTGGTACTTAGGAGTTTCCGCTCGATCGTCGATCCACTTGCTTTCTGATTTCATCTTGCTTTTGGTGAGTTCATAGCCCCACTTTTTCTCTTTTAATGGTTTTTCATAAACTGTTTTCGGGGTAAGAATACATGCTCGTTTTACCAAGTAAACTTATTGATTTCTACTACATAAGCGTTACATGACTATTTTTACTAAAGCTTGATTTGCTTACTACATGATTTTGAGACCATTGAATACCTATATATATGAAAGCCGTAAGTTTTGAGCACATTATTTGTTTTGCTTTGGACACAAGTGTTTTTCAAACTGTATGCTATCCAGATTATTGCCTGAATATTATTGCCTAAGTTACCGCATTTGCCATTTAAGTCCCTACCAATCATGAACCGTTAATTGCTAATGTAGCAAGCGCGAGTGTTATGGATAGATCTATTGGGACTGACAATCCCCACCTGGAATTTATGGTCACAAGTTGACCATGGTGCATATAACATTGTGAGGACAGTTAGGTTGTTGGCAAGCATCCTATAATTACCTGGGGCACAAAACTAGTCAAGGTTTCGGTGTCATGAGCTTAATGCAATAATACATGTTTTGGACTACTGAATTCATTTCATAGTCTACTATTACTTAAATCTTGTGGTCCACTACTGAACATTCTTAATTTATTAAATCACTACTTGGATATCGGAAATAATACTTTGAAATGTTGTAACGCTACTTTTCTTTACTGAAATATTACTTGAATTATTCCAATACTGATTTTACTTAGACCTATGAATTCACCAACATTATTGTTGACGTTTTGCATGTATTTTCTTAGGTTATTATATTGCTAGCTGAGCATTGGAAGCATTCGAGTCGCGCGAATATATTTTTGAAGGCTTTATAAATTATTTTACCATTCGACAAACGTTATAAAAATGTTTTCTATTACATTACAAATGAGACCTGTTGTAATTCCGATATTTTATAAAAATTATCGAATGGTTGACTTTTCAAACGTCTCACTTAGAGTCGTTTTCTGTAACTTGTACTTTATGCTATGAAGTAGCACCCCAAGTGGTATTTTGTTGTGTTGTGATTTTAGGGGTGTTACAGATAAGAATAGATGTTATTTCTTGAATCAGGATTTGAATCTGAATAATGTTCTAGGGATTGGTGAACAATGTGAAGGATTGTACTACTATAATGATAAAGGTATTAAAAGTAATACTTGTACCCTTAGATTTCAATGTATGCTATCTCAGCATGATTGGCATTGCAGGCTTGGTCTTCCTGCAGACCCTGTTCTAAATGTTCTTAAAGATTCTCTAAACGTTGATAAAAAGGATAATACTATATGTTGTGAAATTTGTCAAAGGGCTAAACAAACTAGAGAATTTTTTTCCTTTAAGTGATTATAAGTCAAAAAGTTTGGGTGATCTTGTTCATTTAGATTTATGAGGGCCTTATAAGGTGACTAGTTCTGAGGGGTTTAGGTTTTTCTTGACTGTTGTGGATGATTACACTAGAGCAGTTTGGGTATACTTGATTAAATCTAAAGATGAGGTTTCTCACTTCATAACTGTTTTCTATAATTTGATTGAAAATCAATTTAAAAGGAAAATTAAGGTTTTTAGAAGTGATAATGGTACTGAATTTGTTAATCAATCTGTATCTAAACTGTAATCTGATAAAGGGATTATTCATCAAACTTCTTGTGTGTATACTTCACAACAAAATGGAATTGCTGAGAGGAAACATAGGCATCTTTTTAATATTGCTAGATCCCTTATGTTTCAAAGGGGAATACCTTTAAAGATGTGGACTGAGTGTATTCTAACTGCTACTTATCTTATTAACAGACTCCCTTCTTCTGTGCTAAATGAAAAATCTCCCTATGAAATGATATATAAAAAATGTCATACTCTCTCTCACTTAAGAGTGTTTGGTTGCTTGTGTTTTGCTACCATTGTCAATAATAATGACAAGTTTAGTAGAAGATCTAAGAAATGTGTTGGTTATTCGAAACTTAATTCTAAATTTTTTTGTTTTGTAACTCAACTTAATAAAACCAGAGAACCTAAAACTTATTTTGAAGCTTCTAAGTATTCTCACTAGATTGATGCTATGAATCAATAAATGAATGCTTTGCTTAGAAATGGTACTTGGGAATTGGTTGATTTACCAGAAGGTAGAAAAACTATTGGAAGTAAATGGATCTATAAGATCAAGTTCAGGTCTAGTGGTGAGATAGATAGATATAAAGCTAGATTGGTTGCTCAAGGTTTTGGGCAAAAGGAAGGAATTGACTATGAGGAGACTTTCTCTCATGTGGTCAAAATGGTTACTGTTGGGTGTTTATTGAATATTGTTATGTCGCCACACTTGAAGAAAATATTTTTTCTGAGGGTAATTTGGATTAAAATCCAAGTTCATCTCAAGGTGTTCAAAATGTTAGAAGGTCTTCTAGACAAAGTGTTTTTCCAAAGAATTATAATGATTTTGTTGTAGAATCAAAGGTTAAATATGGTCTTGAGAAATAAGCTGGTTATTCGAAACTTAATTCTAAATTTTTTTGTTTTGTAACTCAACTTAATAAAACCAGAGAACCTAAAACTTATTTTGAAGCTTCTAAGTATTCTCACTGGATTGATGCTATGAATTAAGAAATGAATGCTTTGCTTAGAAATGGTACTTGGGAATTGGTTGATTTACCAGAAGGTAGAAAAGCTATTGGAAGTAAATGGATCTATAAGATCAAGTTCAGGTCTAGTGGTGAGATGGAGAGATATAAAGCTAGATTGGTTGCTCAAGGTTTTGGGCAAAAGGAAGGAATTGACTATGAAGAAACTTTTTCTCTTGTGGTCAAAATGGTAACTGATAGATGTTTATTGAATATTGTTGTGTCTCAGTCTTGGCCTATTTTTCAGCTTGATGTGAATAAGGATTTTCTTTATGGTGATTTAGATGAGATTGTTTATATGAGACCACCTGAAGGATATTTTCCTTCAGGTAATAAAGTATGCAAGCTTAAAAAATCTTTATATGGGTTAAAGCAAGCACCCAGGCAATGGAATGCTAAATTAACTTCAACCTTGACTGAAAATGGTTTCAGTCAAAGCAAGTCTGACTACTCTCTTTTTACTAAGACTGATAAGGGTGTTTTTCTTGCTTTACTTGTATATGTGGATGATATTATCATTACTGGAAACAATGTTGCTGAAATTGAAAAATTTAAGATTTTTCTCAAATCTAAGTTTATGATTAAAGATTTAGGAAAATTTAAATATTTTCTTGGAATTAAAGTTGTTGATACTAATAAGGGTATTTGTCTTAACCAAAGAAAGTATGTTTTAGATTTGTTATCTAAATATGACATGCTTGCTTGTAAACCTGTTGATACTCTTTTATTGTCTAAATTGGTTATTTCTAATGAGGCTACAGATAATGATCCTGTTCTTGAGAATATTTCAGATTATCAGAAGCTAATGGGGAAACTTATTTACTTTACTAATACTAGGCCAGATATTTCATATGATGTGCATTGTTTGAGCCAGTTTATGCATTCTCCTCTTAAGTCTCATCTCAAAACTGCTTTCAAGATATTGAGATATCTGAAAGGTTATCTAGGTTTGGGAATTCATTTTGTCAAGACTTCTGGTATGTTTCTTAGTGCTTATTCTGATGCTAATTGGGCTAAATGTGTTATTACCAAGAAATCTGTTACAGGTTATTGTGTTTTTTTGAATAACTCTTTGATATCTTGGAAGAGTAAAAAACAAAATACTCTCTCTAAATCTTCTACTGAAGCAGAGTATAGAGCTCTTGCTTTAGTAACCAGTGAAGTCATCTAGATTTTAAAAATTCTAAAAGATTTAAAAGTTGAAAATATTTTACCTATTAATCTTTACTGTGACAGTAATTCTGCAATTAGGATTGCAGCCAATCCTGTTTTTCATGAAAGAACAAAGCATTTTGAAATTGATTTGCATTTTGTTAGAGAAAAGATTTTAAAAGGAGTGGTTAAAACTATGAAAGTAGATTATGCAAATCAAATTGCACATGTTTTTACCAAAGGATTGGGTACATTACAACATAAAGGTTTTTTGGAAAATCTTGGGATGTTTGATATTTACCAGGTTGAGATGAAGGGGGGATGATAAAATACCTCTTCTCACTTGGTATAATAGTTCATGGACTAATTGTGTCAAGTGTGTTTCTTTCAGATATATGTCAAGGATGTTAAAGATGGAGGGTTGTTCCTGTATTGTTGGTGAAGTGTTATGTCGGTGTTGAGTCAAAGCTATATAATCAGGAGTCTTCTTCTCACTTTTGATACGCTCTTTCTCTCTATAACAGAACGGACTAAAGAACCTATAAATCATAACAATAGTAAAGAGAGGTATGTATCAAGAATATATGTACCTTAGCGAATGCACACGGAAAGAAATGTACACAAACGGAAAGGAATCACAAAGATGCCACCGGATCTACAAAATCATGATTACATATATTACTTAACTTATTTAAAATATTACTACTCAAACTTACCAAAAGTAAAGGTTGACTTTACTTAATTAGGGTTTTTTAATTTTTTGAATTTTACAACTTATTTTAAGTAAGTTTCCTTACCCAAATGTCCTACCAAACCATTCTTAAAAATTAAGGCAAAAATAAGAGGTCTTCCCTAACATATCTAGTGTGTCCAAAATCATAGGTTTGATTTATATCCATTTTTAAGTGCTCCTATGACCCTTGTTACCCAAAACAGTCCAGAAATTGGCCGGGCAGAAACATACGAAATCTATGCACATGAAAACCCTACTTAGACAACTTGAAAAATTATGATAAAAATATGAGACGTAGCTAATATCATGTTTATGAATTAAAAATCGCACACTACAACTGAATTTTTAGAACTGAATTTCCAGAATTGACACTTAATCTTTTAACACCCGAAAACCATACTTCCCGACCTTGAAAAATTACAAACTCAATTGTTCCAGAAACTAGACTCATTGAAATTAATCATAGAATCAAGAATCATGTTAAAAGCTATTTTTATGAACACGTTATACCTCGTTGATCATGACCTAATTTTCTGCCCAGAATTTTAATCAACAAAAACCCTAATCATCCCCATTAATTAACATCCTAGGGTTTCAAAACTTATAGTTTTTCATTAATACCACTTTTAATGATTGTCTTAGGGTTCATAACATATAATCAAATCGAATTCAAAAGATTTATTTATGAAGACATTGATAAAACGTTTACACAAGATTAACCCTTTTAATATTCATGTTTTTATGAGAAAACTAGTATAAGAATCACGGTGACAAGATTTAAAAAAACAAAGAGAGGACCTTTCTTTCAATATACCCGATTGCTATAAATTATATTGCTATAGAAATATAATTTGTTGTGTCATGAAAACCTTGATAACTCGGTAGTTCATCCGGATTATCATCACTTCGTGTAGTGTTGATAATTGCTACATACGTTGCTTCATTGTATCTTAGGAGGCAATTCGTCGGTAACCCAAAGCACGATTGTTTGAAAGAACGGTGGGGGCGAAATTGCTTTAAGGATAGAGAGAACTAGCCTTGAAGTATCTAGCCTTAAAGCAATAAGTAGTAGTACGAAATACATCATCATAAAACCATCTTTATCAAACCCTGAAACTAACAATCTTAAAGCAACTTTCGAATCAAGATGACGTCCAAGAACTTGATGCAAATGTCAACCAACATAGTGAAGTTGGACTGTTTCGATGGTGGAAGTTTCAAGCGTTGGCAAAAGAAAATGCAATTTGTTTTAGCCACGTTGAACGTTGCATATGTCTTGACCAAACTGTACCCCGAGGAATCCAAAAATGAAACCCTGGCAACGTCCCGTGAGCGTCTCAAGTTCGATAATGACTATTTCATTTGTCGTGGACATATCCTCAATGCTATGTCAGATCCGCTCTTCTACGTATATCAGAACTATTCCACGGCTAAGGAACTTTGGAATGCTCTCGAGGAACGTTACTTCACGGAAGACACAACAAGTAAGAAAATTATTGTTTCCAAATTTAATTCTTACAAAATGGTAGATTCACATCCAATAATGGACCAACTGTATGAACTTGAGCACATTCTTAGTATGTTTACACAAAACAACATAAACATGGATGAATCCATACAAGTGGCATCCATCATTGACAAACTCCCATCCATTGGAAAGATGTTAAGAAAAATCTTAAACACGTAAGGATGATTTATCCTTAAAAGACCTTGGCAATCATCTTCTTATTGAAGAACAATATCGTTTAGAAAATAAAATAAATGATAACACATCTAAGGTACACGTCGTGGAGGAAAAGGGAGAATCTTCCAAAGCCGGTGGAAAGAAACATAGACACAATGATAAGGACAAAAAGAAGTCCAAAAAGAATAAAAAGGATGTCATCTGCTACAATTGCAAAAAGCCAGGACATTTCAAGCGAGAATGCCGCGCCTTAAAAAAGAAACAGGATGGAGGAAATGACAACAAGAACAAAGATAATAACTTTGTTGCCATGATATCCGAAGCGTTCTCGCTCGAAGAAGAGAAATCTTGGTGGGTGGACTCTGGAGCCACCCAACACGTGTGCAATGATCAGATCATGTTCAAAACATATGCACCTTCATACTCTATGCTCTACATGGGAAACCACTCAACTGCATAAGTGAAAGGAAAGGGTAAAATTTATTTAGTGTTCACTTCTGGCAACACATTAACCCTTAATGATGTCCTCTATGTCCCAGATATTCGTAAGAATTTGGTGTCTGGATCACTCCTGAACAAATTCGGCTTTAAACTTGTCTTCGAATCTGATAAGTCCATCATCTCCAAAGGTGGCAAGTTCATTGGCAAAGGCTATCACACCGGTGGAATGTTCAAATTAAACATTAAAGATGTTGTAAATAGTAGTGTAAATGATGTAAACATGACTGAAATAAGCGACGCTAGTGATGCGTCTACTGGTATTGTAACTAACAATGATACTATCAATAAAATGCCTACTAATTCTTATTACTCTTCTTTATTATGGCATGTTAGATTAGGTCACGTTTATTTTAAACGCATGAGCAATATGGCTAATTCAAATCTAATTCCTAAGCTAGATTCTAAAAATGATAAATGTCAAACGTGCATGCATACTAAGATTACTAGGCTACCTTTTCCTACAATTCAAAGATCTTCTAAAATCTTAGAATTAGTGCATAATGATGCATGTGACTTACATGCTACACCAACAATTAGTGGGGAAAAGTATTTTGCTACTTTTATCAATGATTACTCACGATATTGCTATGTCTGTCTTTTACATTCAAAAGATGAAGTCCTTGAAAAATTTAAGATCTACAAAAATGAAGTAGAACTTAAGTGTGATACTAGAATAAAATGTCTACGGACTGATCGAGGTGGTGAATACTATGACCCTAGATATTTCCAGTCTACGGGAATTATTCACCAAGTTACAGCTCCGTATACACCACAACAAAATGGTATTGCGAAAAGAAAGAATCGCACTTTGATGGATATGCTTAACTCTATTATGTCTCATTCTGGATTAAGTTATGGATATTGGGGTAAAGCATTGCTTACAGCTTGTTACATACTTAACAGAGTACCAAGCAAGAGGAGTATTAAGACTCCATATGAGTTATGGAACCAAAGAACTCTAAAACTAGACTATCTTCGGATATGGGGATGTAGGGCCATTGTCTGACTCCCTGAGTCGAAGAAAAGAAAATTAGGAGACAAAGGCATTGAATGGATATTTTTGGATTATGCCTAAAATAGCAAAGCCTATAGATTTATAGTACTAGAACCAAATGATCTAATTTCGGTTAATACTATTATTGAATCTAGAGATGCTCGCTTTAATGAAAATAGGTTCAAAACTATCCCCAATGCACATGAAATTTCAAAGGAAATATGACTACAGAAATTCACATAACTACTGAAGGGAATAATGATGATTCTTTCTTGAATCATTAACAAGTTGAACCTAGAAGGAGCACTCGTCAACGAAGGCAAAGAACCTTCGGTCTTGATTTTGAAATGTATCTAGTTGAAGGAGATAGAAAAGGTTTAACAAGGGAATATCCAATAATTTATAATTTGGATGAAGACCCACAAACATACTCTGAAGCAATGAAATCTCATGATTCATCACTTTGGAAAGAAGCTGTGAATGATGAAATGGATTCCATCATAGGAAATAATACTTGGATTCTTATAGACTTACCCCTGGATCAAAAGCCATCAAGAGTAAATAGATTTTCAAAAGAAAATTAAGAGTTGATGGCAATATTGAAAAGTTTAAAGCACGATTGATTACCAAGGGTTTCGCACAAAGAGAAGGATTTGATTACTTTAACACATACGCCCCAGTTGCATAGACTACAACCATTAAAATTTTGATAGCCTTAGCTTCCATAAATAAGCTCATAATTCACCAAATGGATGTCAAGACTGCTTTCTTGAATGGTGAATTAGAAGAGGAAGTGTACATGGAGCAACCAAAAGGTTTTGTAATACAAGGACATGAAAACAAAGTTTGTAAACTTATTAAATCCTTGTATGATCTTAAACAAGCTCCCAAACAATGGCATCAAAAGTTTGATCAAGTGACCCTCTCTAATGATTTTAGAATTAACGAATTAAACAAGTGTGTATAGCAGATTCTTAAATGGAAAAGGCATTATAATTTGCTTGTATGTAGATGATATGTTAATCTTTGGAACTGACCTAGAACAAGTGCACATGACAAAGAAACTTTTGTCTGAAAACTTTTATATGAAAGATTTAGGAGAAGCTGATGTCATCCTAGGCATCAAGATTCTTTGAAAGGAAAATAGACTGATGTTAACACAGTCTCATTATATCGAAAAGATCTTAAAGCGCTTTGATAGCTTTAATTGCTTGCCTGTTAGCACTCCATTCGAAGTAGGTTCCAAATTAACTTACAATACTACCAGATCTTAGCCAAAATAAGTATGCAAGGTTATTGAGTTTATGTATGCAAAGACATGTATAGACCTGATTATTGCTATGCCAGTAGGAAGATTAAGTAGGCATACTATGTAGATCCTGGCAAGGAAACATTAGGTTGCCATAAATCGAGTATTTAAATTACGTAAAGGGAAACCATACCCACTGTCCCCCACAACCCTCCAACCCGCACAAGAAAACCATGGATTATGGTTTGGAATACAGCGGAGATCCATCAGTATTAGAAGGTTATACTGATGCAAGTTGGATAACTGATCAAGAAGACTACGCATCCACGAGCGGATGGATATTCACTCTTGGTGGGGGTGCAGTGTCTTGGGGATCAAAGAAACAGAGTTGTTTAACAGACTCTACTATGGCAGCAGAGTTTGTAGCACTGGCTTCATGTTGCAAAGAAGCAGAATGGCTACGGGACTTGTTAATAAACATACCCTTATGGCCGAAACCTATGCCGCCAATATCTGTGCATTGTGATAGTCAATCTACACTATCAAGAGCGTACAATCAAGTGTACAATGGTAAGTCCAGGCATATTGGACTTAGACACAGACAAGTCAATCAGTTGATAAATGATGGGGTGATCACCGTTAGCTTCTTACGATCTAGTAAGAACTTAGCAGATCCTTTTACAAAAGGACTACCAAGAAAACTGATTGAAAGTACTTCGCAAGGGATGGGACTCAAGCCCATGTACAATTAGTCACCCATGATGGAACCTTGTCTTGACGCTTGGTTATTCACCAAGTCTCTAGAAAAGCAAAAGTACATCATTCGAACGTGAATAGAAGTTCTGCAAATTTAATCATCATCCCAGGGTTAATAGAACTTGAACAGTAGTGTAGGAAAATGGTGAATTGGAAAATTCTTAATGGAATTTTAACACATGTTTGGGATGTTTAAGCTACGGTAACATCATTGATAATGTCTACCTATCTGAATGTGGAAGTGAGGCCGCTTCCTATGAGCTAAGGGCTTGGCTCTAAAAGCATTCTGAGAAATCAAGATATAGACCCAAGGCTAATTTCAATGGGTCGGCACAAAGTGGATTAAATAAACGAGAGGTAGCAGATCCTTTTACAAAAGGACTACCAAGAAAATTGATTGAAAGTACTTCACAAGGGATGGGACTCAAGCCCATGTACAATTAGTCACCCATGATGGAACCTTGTCTTGATGCTTCATTATTCACCAAGTCTCTAGAGAAGCAAAAGTACATCATCCGAACGTGACTAGAAGTTCTGCAAATTTAATCATCATCCCAGGGTTAGTAGAACTTGAACCGTAGTGTAGGAAAAGGGTGAATAGGAAAATTCTTAATGGAATTATAACACATGTTGTGTTCGGATGTTTAAGCTATGGTAACATCCTTGATAATGTCCACCTATCTGAATGTGGAAGTGAGGCCACTTTTTATGAGCTAAGGGCTTGGCTCTAAAAGCATTCTGAGAAACTGAGATATAGACCCAAGGCTAATTTCAATGGGTCAGCACAAAGTGGATTGATGAACGAGAGGAAGGATGTGCATGAAGCGTTTCCATTTAACATATAAAGGAAGATGGTTCAATGACTTTGGTTCAACCACTCTTACCTTAGTTAAGCTTGAGCGTTTTTACTACGTAAAGATTCAAGGTGTAACATTCCATCTTTACTTATGCATAACACCCCCGGGGATTTCAGAATCGGGTTAGGTCTTAAGTATCTTTTCGAAACCTATGTCTATTTTGAAAATGGTGGGGGATTGTTAGGTAATTATTTTCAAAACATACATTAGTCAATTTTGGATTAAATCCTAGGAAATTTAGAAGAGAGATTTTTGTCCCACATAGACAAATAAATGAAATCAACATGGGTTTATAAGTGTCTTTAATTGTTTATTAATATCTTGAATTAATATGTTATAATGGCCAACTATTGTGTTTTTGCAATCGTTGTATATCATAACGTTTTATAATTCAAGTAATATTGATTAAACAATTACTTTGGATATAAATCATTATGCCCTTTCATTTGTAACTGTTGAAATAACAATTGTGACTATTGGAAACGTCTCTATTGTTCGAAGGGGCATAACTGTTGAATGTTTTTGTGACAGGAAATAAAAGTCACCAAAGGTATCTGTTTGGTGTTTTAAAGAGTTACAAAGATGCCTATAAATGGCAGTCCCTTGCAGCGATTTCATTCATTCAACATCCAAAATTCATATACAAAATACCTCTCTCCCTTTACCCAATTGCTATAAATTATATTGCTATAGAAATATAATTTGTAGTGTCTTGAAAACCTCGATAACTCGGTAGTTCATCCAGATTATCATCACTTCGTGTAGTGTTGATAATTGCTACATATGTTGCTTCGTTGTATCTTGGGAGGCAATTCGTCGGTAACCCAAAGCACGATTGTTTGAAAGAACGATGGGGGCGAAATTGCTTTAAGGATAGAGAGAACTCGCCTTGAAGTAACAAGTAGTAGTACGATATACATCATCATAAAACCATGTTTATCAAACCCTGAAAATTTCATAGACATGAACTCTGGTTCAAGTGTCGTATATTGCTTCTTTTAGTTAAAATTAGTGTAGACTAATCATACTTCTAGATCAATTGACATGTTTGATCCATTTCATTTTTGCCTATCTTTTGAAAATTTGGCTCACGGACAGATTATTATAGCCAAAACTGACCCACTTTTACATAAAAAGTCAACTCGGCATTGTTAAGAAACAATTTCCCATTCTTGATACCCTATTTTCCTTACAAACCAATTCTAACCGTTTATTTTACAATGCAATAAGACAGTTTGAGATATAACAACCAAAGGATACCAGAACTTACACTTTAAGGATCCCAAAATCCAGCAAGAATGTACAATATGATGTGTGCAGGTAAGTTTCCTTCTTCAAATCAATGTCGTCTGATCTATACAGTGACCTTTCTTGTATTTCTTTCCTAGAAAAATACCAGCGACCACCACACCGTTGCCTTTTGGATCACGCTTCTTACCTGAAAGTAGGAAATTATTTTTTTAGAATCAGACTTGTGTTGCCATTTTAACTACTTTTTAAATTACATAATGGTATAGTTGTTTGGATATACTCTTAAGTAGGTCTTAAGAAAGTGACAAATGCATCTCGAAGTCCTAATGCAGTGAACCTACGGCCAAATCAAATTGTGACGTATTTTGTGACTTAAGCCAAAACTTAAGTCTTGAATAATTGCATCAAATTTCTAGCCAAACAAACAAAACCCCCAATGAACCGAAACAACACAAAAACTTTACATTCAACCATAGAAAACAGGGTTTACAATTACATTTATATTTGGATGCGAGTAGTCATTGATTAGCTTAAACAATTTGCTCACCACCCAGGGTTATATGAGTTTTTGTTGCATTAGGTATTTAATACGAAGTAAGGGATGATTTTTGCGGCTTACTCTACCTTATGTAATGTTTATTATTCATTTGGTTGTTTTCAAGAATGATGAAAACTATTCGGGACTAAACCTCTCTTCCTGAAAACCCTATTTTTCATCTTTTCTACATATTATGTTTTCTGTTTATGCGGTCACCTGCAGAAACATAGAACCGTGTCATTAAAGTAGCAGGAAAATTAAGTATTCACAAACACACAACACCCTTATCGATTACATAAGATTTGCTTCTTGTGCTTTTTCACCGGTGCGTTAGAATGTACAAATGTTATTATCAGCTATGTTATTCGTCGACTCTGAAATCAACGCGAAGCATATAATTTTAGGTTCAACTAAGGAGGCCTTGAGCAGTCATGAGTATATAAAACATACAAATTTGTTAGAGATATATTCTCTTAGTCACAAAAATAGGTTACCATCCAGTTTTAGACCCTGTTTATCAACCTGCCAGACCCACCCGTTTTGTGACCTCTAATTTTACCTTGAACTGAAGAGACAAAGATGTGTTTTTTCTTCGGTCGAGGAGCATGCAGAAGATCACCATATGCTAGCCCCTGCCATGGCAACTAGAACTCAAGAAATTGATCAAGTTCCTCAATTAGTGGTTTAACTGCAAAAATGTTGAAGCAAAGCACAACATAAAAATATGTAATTAAACATTTTATCTAAATTAATCATTTCCTATCAATATTGTGAAGCATGCTCAAATTAAAAGTATAGAAAATTAGTAACACTTGAAAACATATTGATTAGCAAGTGTCTTCAGCTAATGTTTGATCTAAGGTAATCTCTACTTCAGTTATAACAGGTGGTGACACAGCAGTAGTAGAGGGAGCAACAACACTAATTGGAATTTTAATACCAGCAGTAGTAAGTGTTTCAACAGCACTAACCTCTTTAGGAATCACATCATGCTCTTTTTCAGTCATATCATTTTTAGAAAAACCTTCATCACCAATAAGAGCATCTGTATCAAACATTTCTATATCATTTGACCCCCCCTGAGTTTCATCAACTAAAGAAACTTCATCATCCTTGTCAATGTCTTCAATACTCCTCCCCTGTTGGATGCATCCTCCTGAGCACCCAAACCTTCATCATTTAAGGATTCGACTCTCCTTGTGGTACCAACCCTGTACAATCTTTTGAACTTATGAGTTCTCTTGTTGGCCTTCTTCTCAAGCTTCTTCACCCTACTTTTCAAACTGGCTATCTCCAAAGCTTGAGTTGTCTTTGTAGTCTCCAAGGAAAGAACTCTATCAAATAATTTGGTACAAAGGTTCATCAATTCATGAACTTGCATTCTATCCTTACCACTTTGAGATGGATCATAGGAATATTTAGGCACAGACTCCTCATTTGTCTCCTTTTCATCATAGGTTCTGTAGAACATAGATTAGAAACCTCAAGTCTTTCTATGCTTCCTTCTTTCCTCTAACTGTTTATTCGGGTTTAGATGTAGATGGTTAAGTAGTAATGGGTGTCTGTTGAAAATGAGTAGGAATGTCTGAATCTAAACACTCATTCTTGATTAGCTTAAAAACATTATTGTTGCTAACAAGGGGTTACTCTCCAGAACAATCTTTTCCTTTTCTCTTCACATGTTTGGCAAAGATTTTGTTGTTGTGAGGATTTAGCACTAAGGCCATGCAGTGGTCTTAGTACTATGGCATTGTTATAGTGTGAATCAAAAACTGCCATTGTGGAGAAAAGAAAGCTTTATAGAATGTAAGTTTCGGAGAAGGTTTTTCATACCCCATCCTCGCCAATTCTTCAAAGATTAGTATCAGATTGGCAAACATCAAGACCACTGCATCTTCTAAGTTAAGATCACTTCTAATACTTGTCTCTGTGATGATCACCTTCTTCTTATCAACTAGGGCTTGTAACTGGCGTTCTCTATTAACCGTCTTTACCTTTGCTATTGCACAGAACTGTTCAATGCAAGATGTGTAGATAGTAGGATTGACAGTTAAAGCATAACGAATTTGGTTAGCATTCAGAAAATCAATAATTTCATGAAACCCATCACTTTTAGCAGGTTTTTCCAAGAATGCAACCATGTTGTGAATGTCAACAAAAGTTAGGGTTGACATTATTTTGTGTTTTGATGATTAAATATGAAATTGAGTTAGGGTTTACGTTTAAAGAGCGTTTGAATGATTGAAATCGAATAAAGAATCAAATGAAACCCTGAATCGAAGTATTTATAAAATTACCCTCAGCAGCGTTAACTTAAACTGACAGCACTATGTTAAGCCTAGCAGTATTAAGTTTTGCCTAACAGTATTAACTTATGCCTAATAGTAGTAAGTAACCCAACAGCAGTAACTCAACAGCATCAACTTAAGCTTAGCAGCATTAATGTATACTAGCAGTATTAACCTAAAGCTAACAGCATTAAGTTTGAGTTACCAGCATTAACTTCAATTTCATTACAAAAAGCATTTCCATTATTAATATTAATTCTCACAAGCTCTCTTTCTATTTTTAAACTTACTAAATCTCTCATTTTTTTTGGCTCAACAAATCACTCTTTCTGTTTTTATGCACACATCTCTCTTTCTGTTTTTACTCACAATATCTGACAGTTTTGTATAAAGTTCTATCAATTCCATTAGTTTCATACTATCCTCCCCACTTCCAAGTGTGTTAACTCTTGAGAGAGGTGGATCATTAGACTGTTTGGATGTAGTCTCAAACCTAGTTTGAGCATCTACACCCCCAATATGGTATCTTGGCACCTGGGACCACTACATGAACCAGTTCCCTAAGGTCTTGGCTTATTAAGTGTTGCCATGGATTGGGTCATATTGATGTTACCACTATCCTGCTCTGCTTCTAAGCTAGAAGCAGTAGTGGCAGCCCTTTCTATTCTGTCACCCGACTATTTATGGACAGCCACATCACCAACCTTTTCAGGGGGACCACCAGACTGAGGTATCTTAGTGTCCTGACCTCTTTTTGCTTGCTTAGGTGTTTGATTCTTTTTAAGTTGATGGAATAGTGATTGGTTGATCTTTTAGTTCCTTCCATCCATTCTTGACTCCATATTGACATAATTAGCCTCCCCTCAATCAATACTTTAGAGGTGAAGCATACAATACCAGGTACTCAATATGCTCAACCTGCAAATGTTAGTCCAAAACCAAGAATACACAATCCAAAGTATTTTCTTGTTTAACAATATTAATTATGACTAATAGTTTTAACCAACAGTCTTAAGTATAACTAGCAGTCTTAAGTATAACTAGCAGTACTAATTATACTTAGCATATAGAATAAGAGAATTAGGCTCTTTTAGGGACCCAAGCCATTATAGAATTAGATCTACCTCGTGCATCAATGTAAGAATATTTCTTGAAAATATTTGATACACTACTGTTTTTGGCTTTCCAAACCCAGCATGCTGAGGTCTTAACAACATTAGCCCCTTTTCCTTTGTTTTCATTTACTACTGCTTTATCCCTAGCAGTACTATCATTTACCCTGACAGTATTAACCTTTTTATTAAAAATATTGTTCTTGTTTGCTGAATACTTGTTAAATGGCCTTGTGACTAGGGGTGTTATCGGGTCAGGTTATCGGGTCATGTCGGGTCGAGTCATGTCGGGTTTTAATATTTAAAAACTCACGCGCAACCCGACCTGATAATAAATCGGGTTATCGGGTTCGGGTCTTATCGAGTCAGGTGGTTCGGGTTATCGGGTTATACAACAAATTTTTTTAGCTTTGTTTAGCTGTGCTATAGCTACAATAAAATATTTAATATTGTGTTAACAAGTTTAATATGCATCCACAACTAAATGTATAATATTAAATGTGATGTTTGATAATATATGTGAAAAACAAACTGAAAAAGGCTAACGCATTAAAATAACATCATAACACTCTATCATACTTTTCAACTAAGAAAAAATGTGAAAAATATGAGAACAACATACAGATAAACCTTAAGCCAACATGCCAACCGTGTGCACCATGGGTGGAAGACAATGCTGATATATTGTGTTCAGTCCAACTCTTAAACACATGGGGGAAATTAAAAATACACCAATTCGGCAACTATTCGTTATCATCAAGAAGTGTATGTGCGTCTGTCTCTATGTCTCTGTGTATTGGAAAGTAGTAGCATGTAACTGGTCAAGAATTACTTCCAAGTTCTGTTCATTCATGCATACCTTGTTACTGGTACAGGCATTGGGCTTTTAAAAAAATGTAACATAAAAAATAGAAATTTCATTTTCGGGTCTTATCGGGTTGACCCGATACCAATTTTTTTTAACTCGAACCCGACTCGATAACACTATCGGGTTAGGGTCAAACCAACCCGATAAGCATTTTCAACTCGATAAGACCCGACCCGATAAGGCTTATCGGGTTCGGGTTTGGGTCGTGTAACAACCCCCAAAATCAGGTAGCAGCGGAATAGTAACATTGGGGTGCTACTTCAAGTACAACAAACAAGATATA
>BQNB010141917.1:0-17202 GCA_026074375.1 Tanacetum coccineum | reverse complement strand
AAATTATCATTCTCTTCGAAAGGTTGTTCATCGATGAATCCCTTGAGAATGGAAGCAACACTTTTCATAGGAGTAGACGGATCATGGTGAAGTAGAAACTCAATGTCGTCTCCTGGAGCGAGACACTCATCCTTGTTAGAATCAGAGAGAGGCGTGACTAGGAAAGTCGACTCATCAAGGTTGGAATTATAAGAATCCTTGCACTCGATATCCTCTAACACTTAATCAAAAAGAGGGTTTATGTCACTAGAGTTGAAATTGACATCAAATTTGAAAAGAGAGTTAGAGAAGGTTACGAAATCATCACGTGGAACGTTGATGGAAGAGAAATCATCACACGAAGGTAAAACGTTCTTACTATCACTCCTGGATGTATCCTCAGATTCTCTTGGGATTGGGACAATTTCCTCAACACTAAAAGTACTAAGGTGCTCGTCCCCCATTATGAGAGAATCCTTGGGCTCAATAGACGGTAAGGTGGATGTGATTGCAAAAACCGAAGAAACTTGAGGAGTTTTGTTTGAATGAAAAATGCTCTCCTTGTAAATAACTTTAAAATTTTCAAACAAGGTGTAATTCGAGATTGGCGTTTAGCCGTCTGCACTGCGAGATTCTTCACTTTCTGCTTTTCCTTTTCATCGTCAGCATCTTCCGATGAGGGTAAGCAAACTAGAGCAGGTTCGTCGGTAAATCTTTTAAAACTATCCTTGCATGAGTCATTAACCATTTTAATTGACTCGTTTACATGCTTGTTTGTTGTGCCATCGACATGAAAAATTATTTGTTCATTTCCGTCCCTCAAAACAAGCTCTCCTTCGTAAACATCAATTAAAGCACGACTGGTTCTTAAAAAGGATCTCCCTAAAATGAGAGGTACTCGAGGATCGGCTTCAAAATCTACAACAACAAAGTCGGTAGGAAAATGGAAATTCCCAATTTTGAAAAAAATATCTTCAGCGAGTCCTTTAGGATAAGTAATCGAGCGGTCCGCTAACTCTAAAGTCATCCGAGTTGGTGTAAGATCAGGTAAAGAAAGCTTTTTCCAAATAGAAAGGGGCATAAGATTTATGCTCGCGCCAAGATCGGCCAAGGCGTGACATATATCCATTCCTGGGAAATTACATGGAATAAGAAACTTGCCGGGATCTCCAAGCTTTTCGGGAAGCTTTTTGAGGAGCATCGCCGAGCAATTCTCGTTCAACTGTATCTTAGCTAACTCAAGCAACTTTTCCTTATTCATGAGCAAACTCTTAATCGTAGGAGCAAATCTTGGCATCAAAAGTAAAGCATCCGCGAAACTAATGTCAAAACGCAAATCTTGAAAGATTTAGAAGATATTCTCCATTTGATTCGAAGCTTTGTCACGGGACTTTTGATCATCACTTCGTGAAGGATATGGAATATTTGGCTTAGGCAAACTCTTCGGAACATCGGGTTCCGAATTTGAAATGGGGATAACCGGAGGTGGGATTTGGGCGGTACTTCCTTGGAAATTTGTTTGCTCTTTATATGTTATCTCCTCGGTTTCTCGTTCCACTACCTTTTTGGGAGAAGGATTAGTAGGAATCGAGGGTCCCTCGTAAGCAACACCACTTCGAGTAGTGATCGCTTTTCGAGGGTTCCCTGTAAGCACACAACTTCGAGTAGTGATCGAGTTCATATCACACTTCGGGTTTGGAATGTATTACTCGAAGAACTATATCAGGTACCCGCCAAGAGTACCGAAGTTGAGGTTAGGTTTTTGAAAACAATCCAATAAATCATGTTGTTGCGAATTATTTTGAAAAGTAGTTTGTTGATTCATCATGTCGGCCTTGTTGAGATTTTATCTTGTTTTGATTTCGCATTCTTAAGGTTCCTCTTTTTTTTTATACGAGTTGATTTAGATTTTGCTGTTGTCTCACATTATGATCATTATTCCTCTTGTAAACTTGAAAAATCATTTAATCTCTGTTGAACTTGATTATTAGCACTTGAAAGGTTTGGTTTGAAAATTTTAGGGCATGATTAGTTTGAGTTTGAAAGAACCTTGATTAACATGAAAATTATTTCCCGATTAAATTATTCCTTTGAACTGATTTTGATTAAACCTATTTTGACCATGTTTTGCTCCGGAGCAAACCTGGTGTGCCATTTGATTACTACACGGTTTGGAGGGTTAACTTGAGTTGTAGAGTAACTGTGGTCGCACAAACACTAACCTGATTGTTATCGGTAGCCGGACTATTATACAAGAATGGGACACCACCACAAGTAAACGAAAGTTTCTAAACCGCTTTAACCGGAGCGGGGAGTTTCTTATTAGTGAAAACTTTTTTAGATAGGATATCATATCGACTAGGTCAAAAGTTGATCCGCGAGATTATCAATTCTCTCATCAGTTTTACTAGAAGTAGCATTCATCCTAGAAGCATTTGATCTATTTCGTGAATAATGAACTTTTGATTTATTCTCAATTATGTTTAAAGCCGCTCTAGTCGTCTTACTCAAAAGATTTCCACCCGCCACGGCATTTAAGGAGTCTTGTTCATTCTCGTTTAAACCGTTATAAAAGGTTCAAACTATGAGCTTACCTCTGTAAATCCGTGAATGGGAGGACAAGCTCTATGCTACTCCTTTTAAATCGTTTCCCACGCTTCACTAAAAAGTTTCCTCAATTTTTGTGTAAATCGAGAAATTTATTATTAAGTGGAGTGGTGTTCGAAAGGAGGAATAAATTAATTCACAAATTGGTAACGAGATCTCCCAAGTCAAGATCGAATTTGGTGGTTTCTTTCTCGTACTCTAGTTTTAGCGGCTCCCATCGAAATGCGAATATGGTTACATCATAAGCTTATATCACATGTTAGGCCTTTCCTAAATGTAAAGTCGAGGTATTCCTTTTTGAAAACTATTAATATGAGCATGAGATTTTCACTCTCTCGTCGTAAAAAAAATGGATTCGCTTGAACCATGTTGAAGCAATTTGTTTTAATTCTCCAAAATGATCGACATTTATTTTCGGTATAAAACAATAGCTTCCCCGTACCCTTTCGTTGGCGTGCTCGTGTATCTCTTCCTATTGTGCGTTCCGCCATTGTGCAATGATAGTACGAGCTCGAGTTCGACTATGTTTGGTGGCACGTCCTTTATTTCGGACGTTCTGGAATGGATACGTTTGAATTATTTGGAAAATAGACATTTCTAGTGCGCATGCACTAAAAAAGCAACTGAACATGAGAAAAGAAACGAGTCGAAAAGGAAATATTTTTGTTTACCGAATATCAAACAAACTTAGGGTAACTCTTCTTAGTAAAATAAATTTTACAAAAAGAGGTGCGCCTTTTTTTGTAAGTGACAATCAGGTAAAAAAAAAATTTAATCTTTGGTTCCGGGAAAACGTATTGATGGATAATACCTCAATTGAAGGTATTATTTGTTGGTGTTCTTTTACCAACTTTGTAACTTTTATATTCACAAATTAACGAGAAGAATCAAAAAATCCGAAAGAGCAAATATTTTTTGTCTTTTTTTTTAAACTTTTACTTTATATAATAGAAAAGAAAATATTTTTTACTTTTATATTTTATATATTTTTTTTTATATTTGATTTCTTAAAAGCGTAACTTTCGAGACGAAAAGGTTTCAAATCAAGATCACAACTTCATACGAAAGATATTAATTCAAATTACCCCGAAGCGACGCCCAAAAACTGATTGTAGTAATATATACACGTATTAATAAAAAATATATTGTAAGAAAATTACCAAATACCCCTCTGGGACAAAAGTAGTAAGGAAAATTCTCACAAGTATATTTATAATAATACGTATATTTACCGGTAAGTGATTACCGGGTCGTATTCCTCGAGATTATGAAATTGAGACCACGTTTGTTGTTTGGAATGATTTTTAATTGGTTCCGAAGAAGATTTGTTTTCTAAATCCTAAAAAAGTGAGCAAATTACAAGGGACAACTAAACTATAACTTAATAAACGGAAATTACTCTTACTAAAAATGCAAATCGGGAACACTATAGGGTATGATTAAAACCCTAAATTTCCAAAATTAAACTTAAAATGAATTTTTCACTTTTAATAGACTCCAATTTGACTAAAAAGTAAGTTTAAGAAAACAAGAATAAAAACGTAGTTGAATTGAGACTTAAAACACGATATAAAACGTGAATGGGAAGAATCTGTTCTTTTTTAAAAATGAAATTTTAGCAAATGAAACCCTACGAAAGCAAAAAACTATTTTTCATAGGAACTATATGAATAAGAAAATTTCTAAAAAATAATTTTATTTTTTTGATTATTTTTCTATTTTTTCTGTTTTTTAAAAGTTTTTAATAAAAATAAAATATTTAAAAAATACCTAAAACTAAATATAAAAATTCTGAAAAAATTATAGGAAAGTTAGCTTGACTAGAGGGGACTAGGAAAAATAAGCTCATGGGAAACAGCTTAAAGAATAAGCTGCGAAATAAGCTTAAACAGCTTATTAACTAAAAGAGCTTAAAATGTATATAAAAGATTAATGATGTAAACAATTAACGGATGAGCTAACGTACCAAACTGGTTACTATGTGTGTAGTGTGAGACGTGTGTGTGTGAATGTTGAGGACACAGGTTCGAATCCTGCCTCAACCTTTTTGATTTTTTTTTATTTTTGAAAACTTATAAAAGCAAATATGTTAATAATGTAGAAACTAACAACTTTTGTGAAAACTATTGTTTTGAATCTAAGAAAATAAGCTAAAAATAGGCTTTTTAAACAGAAATGCTTTAATACTTTTTTTTTTACTTTTTGAACTTTTTACAAAACTCTACAAGCTACAAAATAAGCTAGCTACAAAGACAAATAAGCTACTAGAAACTTAAGCCTAACCTATTAAGCTAAAATGGACAGAAATAAGATCAAAAAGACAAGCCATAAGCTGAAATAAGCCAAAAAGCATTTAAGCAATTCTGAAAACCAAACAGGCAAACAATCAACTTTGGGCTTATTTTAAAGCAACCAAACAGATCCTTATGGCTTATTGGCCTATACCACAGGAAAGCTTAAACTATAAGCTACATAAAACAACTTTTAAAAAGGAATTTGAAACTCAAATAGGCTATTAAATGGCTTATTGAAAAAGCTATTGCAGACAGAGAACTATATTTTTGGATTTTTAAAGTTTTATAAAAAAACAAAGTACTATATTGCAGGCTAAAAACAGATAATCAAATAAACTTTTTAAGCAAAATTAAGACCTAAACTATCTAGATTGGCCTATAAACTAGTTGTGCACTTAATTTCAAAAGCTAAAACCTACTTTAACCCTCTGAAAATTAAGCTTGAATTTCCCTAAGATCTGTTTTCACTAACTGATGATGTTGACAACCAAAGTGACCAAATCTTTAAAAACCAAATATGCAGGCCTAAGTATTAGCATTCTACACTTTTAAGACACCAAACTAAGAGCAAAAAGAACAATTTCAATTACTATAACAGATTTAAGCTAAAAATGCATAAGAAATAGAACTAAACTAACAGATTGCTAATAGTCACTAAGTAACTTGATGAAAATCTGAATTTGATCAATTAAATCTTTAAAACAAGATCAAAAACCAACATATAAAGGTTTAAAAGAACCAAAGTAGCAAGAACCCCCACCAGTATTAACTTGAGGTTAATATTGGCCTTGATCCAAACACCTCCTTAGAACTTTTATCTTCATATTTAGCTTAGGATTTTGAGAAATAAGACTTATTTTTCAAATACCAGATATCAACAAGTTTATAACAGACCTAATAAACAATATTCAATAAGCAAATAATCCAGAACTATAAGCTAAAAGTTATGCTACTATTTTTAGATTTTTAATGATTTAAGAGACAAAATATGAAAATCTATGATCTAAACTACTCAACTTGAAAACAAATGATCAAACATATTTAATAAACACAGTAAGACAGATTTAAGCACTAATAAGCAAGTAATAAGCTGAAAATAAGCAAATACAATTATTAAGCTAAGAGAATTAAAATTTAAAGAAGACTTACTAAAGCCTTAGCTAAACAAAGGCTTGATTTGCTAATAAGAGCTTCTTCATAGACTCCAAGCTTATCTACAGGATACAGCTTAGTAAAGTCCAATAAGCTCTTCCATGTTAAGTCATCATCCAAATAGCTTAATCCCCATTTAGCAAGGTATTAATTGATTTTAGAGTTTAAGTATTTTAAATGTCTATTTGTGCTCAAATCTGAACTTATAGACTCAGAGAGCTCATAAGGAGCTTATAAGAGTAGCTTGTGAAACAATTGAACAAAAGCATTTGAGATATATATAAGCTTATAGGTAAACATAGTTTGTGAACAAGCAAACTATGATTTTATTGATTTAAAACTGAATACAAAACTTTGAATAAGAGATTACAATAAGACTGAGACTAAAATTAAAATTATCATCAAGCTAAAATTATCCTAAGCTACCTAAACTAAAAACTGAAATAGAAGATGATGTGTGAGAGGAGTGGGCTTGTATTTATAGCAGGAATGAGAAGCTTATAGGAGTCTAGATACGCTCCTCTAACTCTTGAGTTGGCCCTTGATTCTTGCTAATCATGGATCCTTATCTGACTGTCGGTTGGATTAAATGAGTGAGCTCACGATTCGCCAACGTGGCATTCCATATTTATGTCAGGTCATTGTAATTCTTCTGCATAACTTTAGTGCAAGTTACCATCATTCTGTGTGCTTTCTTTCATGTCTCCGCGTATGTCCTCCTTTTGGGTTTCCACCAATGAAGGCCTACTCATGACTCAAATTACTTGCAGCTTGGATGTTGTGTTGAATTACTAAGCCACGTCCTCAATTTTTATTTGCCCTTTGATTTTGACGAGGTAATAAGGTGGAAACGATGATGAATAGTAAAAAATGACTCGCGCCCTTTTTTATCTATTTACTATTCGTTTTAAAATGTTTGACCGTGGCTTGGGGTTTGACTTTGGGCCCGGGTAAAAAAAATGGGATTGGGCTGGGAGTTTTGGGCTTGGTTATAAGGGTGTGTTATAAAGATAACGACCGTTGTCTTTTATATTATAAAGAGATAACGGTGTTATGGTTTAGGGACTTTTGGTGAAATTAGTGTTTAACATTTAGGACACTGTGTTGTATTTTTCAGAAGTTGTATTGTGAGTTGACCAAATGTTGACCATGGGTTGACTTTGTTGACCTTTGAGTAGAAATCTTTTGGCTCTTTTGCACTTTATCCGTTCTCGTGTCCGTGTTTGTCCGGATTTGACCGTTTTCTTGAGATTTTTGCAATATCCGTACCTACACAATCACATAAGACAAAACAAGCATTATACAAGCCATTTTATGCACAATTTCATCTTTTAAGGGCTATTTTTGGTATACAAATGATATGTGTATTCTCACATATCACAAGACCACGACTCTACACCAACTATCTTGAAGAAATTTCAAACAATGGCTGGTGCGCTGGAGACTGGCGTCGCAACCATTGGTGACTGCGTCATGATTATTCAAAAGACGGCGTCAAGGATTTCCAGACGGCGTCAGAATGTAGCCGACTTAAAGAAACCTTAGAAGATTCTACGAGGCGGACGACGTTAGAGATATAAAGCGACGCCGTCGCGCCTCTTTTTCTATATATACAAATCCGTTTTTAGGGTTTTAGTGTGTAACTTTTGGGATACGAACCTTAGTTTTAGAAGACGATTTTAGAAGCCTTTGGGCTGTTTAGGTTGTTATAACCTCTTTGTAACAGCCTCAATTGCATGATTTAATCAAGTGAAGTTCTTTTATCCCTTATCACTTAATATGTCTATGTGTTTTGTGATAGATTCTTGCTCTTCTTCTTTATTTACCATGAAAGGCTAGATCTATTAGTGTTTACTTATGATTGCATGAAACTTAGTTTGTAGATCCTTTTAATGTTGCTTCTTGTGATAGATACGCGCGTTAGGCTTTAGAAAAAAACTAGCCATAAAGATATTAAATTGGCATAGCGTCTAAGGAGACCGCGAGTGTGTGTTGATAGAACCATCGGTAACGTCTTATACTACTTACCCTATATTGATGATCTCTTTAAGGTATTTTAATTGCATGTATATAGTATTGGGGGCTTATAATAGTCTTCATACTACAATACTTGTGCGTGCATTCAAGGAATATTAAGTAGAGGCGGGTTCGTGTATTTGTTAGTTGACTTGAAAATTCTTACACAGATCATCAACATGTGTGACAAAGCACATGGATTAGGAGAAGCAAAACTAAGATAATGATGATTAAGTAAATACGATCATTTATATTATAAGTTATTACCAAAGTAGTTTAGAAGTTATAATTAGTTTAATTAGTTACAAACCAACCAACCACTCAATCAATGATATTTACCTGTTTATAAAAATAAAAAATACAAAAGAAATATTCTCTCAACCCTGTAGACCTCTATTAGATTCTATTCGAGCCTTCCTAACACTGCAACGATTAGGTGCACTGCCTTGGGGATTGTAAAACTCCATGTGAAGTCATTACAAAAACCCACATCAAGTTTTTGGCGCCGTTGCGTGGGGAATAGTTAGGTTTCGAATCTTGTTTAGCTTAGGTCTACTCGCTTGATTCATATTAAGTGAGAATTTTATTTTCAGTATATTAGCTTTCTCATAGTCTATCTTTTCTTTGTGTTATTTGTTTCATAAATCATTTTTGTTGACCTCCATAGGAGACGAAAATCTTATCCGTAATCTTGGATATTACTCTAAACCTAGCCACGAGGGCTATAGGAACACCATTGAGCTCCTCAAAGGGAACAATGTGGTGCCTCTTCGATCCGACACCATCCTGTTGGTGCAAAATGGATGCTCATTCCACGGACTTCGGTCCGAGGATCCAAACCAACATCTCAAGGATTTCTTAAAACTTGTGGACTCACTTGACCTTGATGTTGCAAATAAGGAAAGAACGCGCCTGCGTTTATTTTAATTTTCCTTCTCGATCAAGCTAGCAATTGGCTTGAACGTCTTCTAGCAGGATCCATCTCTACATGGGAGGATCTTACTACTTGTTTCCTTGCTCAATTCTTTCCACCGGGAAGGACTATAAAACTTCGTAATGACATCTTGATGTTCCAACAACATCAAGAGAATCTCTTTCTAAAGCATGGACTCGTTTCAAGGACCTACTCCAAAAGGTCCCTCATCATGGCATTGATCTTTGGCTCCAAGTCTAAATCTTTTATGACCATGTCAATCCTGCCACAAGACGAACCATCAATCAATCGGCCGGTGGTAAGCTTCGCAACAGATATGTCGAAGAATCATGGGCACTATTAGGAGACACTAGCCCTC
Source organism: Tanacetum coccineum (assembly GCA_026074375.1). Classification (NCBI taxonomy): domain Eukaryota; kingdom Viridiplantae; phylum Streptophyta; class Magnoliopsida; order Asterales; family Asteraceae; genus Tanacetum; species Tanacetum coccineum. Next base: position 7,862 of record BQNB010141917.1, on the reverse strand, counting down.
TATGAAACGAAGTGGAATGAACTAAGGGCTTTCTTTGCTAAACAGGTAAGCAATCTTTTGCCTCAAGAGGTACGCCACAGAGGTACATCTGACCATCGTCTCATTGAGCTCGAAAATCAAGTCTAACGCTTGATGGAAGCTCATCTTGCTCCTAAACAGTTTGTTTAAGTGAACAAAATCTCTTCTTCATATGAGATCTGCAGTGGTCCCTACGATACTCAATATTGCATGGAAAATCCCAAGCAAGCTTTTGTTAATTATGTGTCCTCACGTAACGACGAAGTGGGAGGTAAGCAGTTCACTACGAACCAAGGACTAAGAAACTTCAATGAAGCCACCAATGCTTGGAAGGATAAGCCAAACTTCAATTGAGCATGACTCAAACCTTCAAAAGTCCACAAACTGGCTCGTTCTCCACCTACTCCTCTAGTTACCAAACGAAGCTTGAGAAAGCATTGAGTGATTTTGACTCTTGTTAAGAGATGAGACTATCTAGCCTCAAAACTCAACTTGAACAACAACAAGATGATATGATCAGCAAAATTAATAATCTATGGAAGGCCGTTTCCAAAAGCTTGATGACACGCCTACTCCTGACACTGCAGGAAACTCCATGGCTCACATGAATCTTGCCTCTACTGGTCGCATCAAGAAATAAGAGCTTCAAAGCAAAGGTATCAAAAGCCCATCAAAATTACTCTCCCTAAAATATTTGTCTCGAGCATCCTTAGCAGTAAAAAAACATGAACCCCCTCATCCCTAAAAACGCGTTCCATTTTTGTCAAATTCAATTGTAGTTCTAAGCAAGGAAACGTGAAGCCTAAAAAAGAAAAGAGCACATGTAGCAATGCAGTCCGAATGTAATGATCATAAAGGGACTTTTGAAGCAAAAGATGAAGTTGAGAGGTACAGTAAAGAGGAGTTAGAGTAGAGGAGATCTGAAAGAAGAAATGAGAGAAGATGAGCCGAACCCAAATAGTTTTACACTTTCCCCTCTAAGGAAGAATTTGGATATCACGGGATATGGCTCTTGAAATGTCTGGACCTCATGGTAAAAGCTAGATTAGGGGAACCTGGAACTTAAATAACATAAAATTTCTTGCATGATTGGTCACTTTGATAAAAAGCAAGCCTATCTAGATATCGAATCACCAATCAACGTAATGTCTAGGCTCCACTATAACTGGATCATGAGTAATAGGTTAGAATCAAGAAGGAAACCATCAAACCCTAAAAAAAATTACAATTTTGTGAGGTGAGTTAGGGGGTTAAAAAGTTTTTATTGGCAAGCCTTCACATAACAAATGTGATTTGTATTGGTAACTTGTGGATACTACTTAGTGTACTAGGATCATTACCTAGGTTCCAGGTGTATTTAGAAAACCGTTGTGGAAACAACCGGGCTCATATATGATATGGAGGGAGGAACGGTCGTGTTTGAAAAAGATAAAGAAAATATCGCGTTTAAAATGCCTCATAAAATGGAAATGTTCAAACGCATAGATTTTACGGACATAAAGACCGATTGCATACTACCTTTCGTCATAAAGAGAGATGACGATAACTGTGAGAAAACACTACTCGGATAGCTTAAATTTAGGACCCGAATATAAGTATGACAAGAGTGTGTGCAAAGCCATTCAAAGTTTGATGAATATGAAGGGTATGAAAAACAAAGGAGAAGTCACATAAGGACGTGTGACTTTGAGTCTAGCTACAAGACTCATTAATAAAGAAAAGAGCTTTTTGGGAGGCAACCTAATATTTTAAATTCCAGATTTTAGGAGTGTCATGTGTGTTTTTCTCTTTATAATTTTTCTTATGTGTTTGAATTATTTGTAATCATGCTTTGTTTGTTTTTAACTTTGCCTTATCTGCAATCAAAGGCATTTTGCATAAAATAAGTGTAGGGGAAAATATCCGGTTTATAAGAACCAAATTCAAACATAATATATAAATTGTTTAGATTAATTCGCGTCAGTTTCGAGTCATATGATTGTAATGATTAATCTCAGGTTTTATGCAGTATTTTATACAAGGAATAACTAATAGAATTGCGTGCATGAAATTTTTTAAAGAAAAACGAATGTAAAATTTTCACAGAATGTGGAGACGGAGTCAGGATTTTGTCCTAACGGCGTCGCGCCTCCAGATCTGTGAAAATTCAAAACATTTCTATTATTTTTGAAAATTGATTTGTACAATATCCAAAATTTGTAATTTTCTTATAAGCCTACTAAAACCTATGATTACATTATCACTTTCATCCTATCTTTACTGCTTTCATAGAGTCAACCCTAAAAGTTTTATTGTATATATCATTATGTCGTAGATTTTACGCCATGTATAGTTGTCTTTGTCTGTGATTTACGAGTTATATTTTGATGGTGAGAGCTTGGACGGAAGTTATCAGGAAGTTTCCAAACGACGATTCTTGGAGGACTATTTAACCGGTTATCATATGTTTCTTCTCTATTATTGAGCAAACTAGGGGAGTACTAGTTTTTTTACTTGTTTTCTTTTCCTTTTATTCGTTTTACGGGTACTTTCAAGAATATTGGGGACAATGTTCAACTTAAGTGTAGGGGGAAATAAGCCATAGAAACTATTCCTTCAATTTCCATTTGCTTTGTTCCTTAAAATATGATGGGTATTACATAGGAAACTTAGCGGTTTTAAAGGGTATTTTAACCAAAATGTAAAAAGAATTTATGACACGTACCGATGAAAACCGAGTATTAATAACTTCTCATGGATAGGAATTCATATGACTAGCACAAAAACCCTTAAAATTCCACCTTAAAAATGTGAGGTTCGCCTTTAGATCTATAGGGATTCGGGTATCCATTTTTGATAACCCAAGCAATTGTTCCTTTAGCTTGCTCGTGTTAAGGACGTGGTGCATTAATGTGTATATATTCCATTGTTATTGGATGTGTATACGTGTTTTAGCTCGCCTTCTATATGTAGCATTTGTATCGGTTTAAAATTTTATGGTGTACGGTAACTAGTTTATTAAATCTAGTACTTGTTTTTTGTCATGCATCTTGAGACCGCATAGTGAGAATTAGGATTTGCTAAATGATAAGAGGCACTAGAATTAACCCATGTTTTAAACCTGTATTTGTTATGATAGTCACACCGACTATACAATTATCCCACACCCGTGCTTCCCCCTTAATTTTTAGTGTAAGACTCCCCTAGTAAAACCCTCTGAGCCTATCCTTTTTCATGGTTTTTGTAATTTCATGGTTTTTGTAATTTTTTGGTTAATCCCGGGATATTAATGAAGGCATTGTTACCCTTAAACAACTATGTTACACCCAAATTCGCCCTTACCTACCTTTGTATGTACTCGCTTTTAGTACATTATTGATTTAAAACCAAGTTAATTATTTGAGTACACGGTTGCTTAAGTCTTTATCCTTGTGAATACATTTTTGGGACGATTGGGATTCATGGTAGTATTTATCTTATGAAGAATTAGGGAAGAAGTAGTTTATTAAGCTCTATGTTATGTTGATCCACCTCAATTCGGGTCATTAGTTAGATTGTAATTATGAGTTCTAAAACTCAAGTGTAGGGGTGTATTTATATACCCCAAGTTATGATGTATTATGTTATCCAAAAAAATAGAAAAGAAAAAGAAAAGAGATTGATGTAAAGTTGTGTAGAGTTTGTATATCTTTGTATGAGTCTTTGGCTTAGCAACTCAACCAGCGTGTATTCTTATAAATAATTAGCTAACCCTCCACCCCAAATTCACCCAAAAAGTCACCCCTAAATATATCAATCCGTTTCCATTTCCATTAATGTTATCTTACACCTACACAACACAACCCTTTAAAAGACCTCTTTGATAGTAATGACTAGTACTTATGCCTAGCGGTGGAGGTTTGATCCTTCACCAAGCCTATGGTAATTTGTATGCTATGACAGGTAATGGGTGTTAATTTTTCATTTCCTATACTGTTATAATTCATTATACACTTGAGTGAAAGATAGAATTCAAACCACTTATGTGAGGTGCTGAGTTTACTACTTTCCGTGCTTGTAATTACGAGGTTCTAGAAGGTTGAATACTCATTTTGCTTTGTGTCATTAAATTGCTTTCAAAGTAGTAGGTTAAATGCACAAGAATTATTGCTATTGTCTAGGTGAAAGTCTATTTGTTGTGGACAAGGAAAATCCAAGTGTTTAGGGGGTATTTGATGAGGTGTTATTGTATATTACTTTTTCAAGGTCATTTAACCCCCCAATTCATGAAAATTTTTGACCACATTATATGCCTTAATTCCATTTCTTTTTGTATTTTTTGCACTTGGAGGACTTTTGGAGGAAATAACAGGTCTTGGGCTCAATTAGAGAAGAAACGGACAAGACCACAACTCTACACCAACTATCTTGAAGAAATTTCAAACAGTGGCTGGAGACGGCGTCGCAAACCATAAGCGACGGCGTCAGGATTATTCAAAAGACGGCGTCAGAACATAGCCAACTTCTTAAAGTTTCATCGAAGCAACGTCGTCAGAAATGTTGCGACGCCATCGCGACCTATTTTCCTATATATACAAACTCGTTTTAGGGTTTTTAGTGTGTAACTTTTGGAAGACGAACCCTAACTTTAATAGTTTGAGTGTAGCATCTTTTAGGCCTTTTTAGGGTATCAAAACCCTATTGTATTAGCATTGAATCCTTGGTTTAATCAAGTTAAGTTCATTTATCCCTAATCACTTAATATGTCTATGTGTTTTGTGATTGAATCTTGTTCTTCTTCTTTATTAACATGCTAGGCTAGATCCTTTAGTATTTACTTTTGATTGCATGAAACTTAGTTTGTAGATCCTTTTAATGTTTCTTCTTGTGATGGATGTGCGCGTTAGGCTTTAAAAAAATTGCCATAAGATATTAAATTGTCATAGATGTCTAGGGAAACGCGAGTGTGTAGAAAGGATACCATCAGGAACAGTCTTTATACTACCCTACCCCTAATATGGTTGATCCTTCTTAAGTGTTTTAAATGCCTGTAATATACTCTTAGGCGCCTTGTAACAGTCTTCATACTACCTTACTTGTACATTGCCTTAACGGAATATTACGTGGACGGCGTTTTCGTGTAATTCGTTTATGACTTAGAAAAACCTTAACAGATCATCACAAGTGTGGCAAAGCAACAAAATTAGGAGAAGCAAACTAAGAAGCAGTGCATGATTAAGTAAATACGTTCGTTTATCATATAGTTATCACCAAAGTAGTTTAGATTTATATTTAGTTTAATTAGCTAAAACCAAACCAACCTCTAAAACCTGAATTTTACTTGCTTTCTATAAAATATAAAAACACAAAAATAATCTTCTCTTACCCCTTAGACCTCTATTATATTATGTTCGAGCCTTCCCAACCTATTCTCCTAAAGAATGATAATAACCCCTGAGTCTTGCCTTACTACACTACAACAGTTAGATGCTCTACCTAGGGAGTTGTAAAACTTCTTGTTGAAGTCTAACGACAACCGCATCAAGTTTTTGGCGCCGCTGCCTGGGGAACAGTGTTTGGATCATAAAAGTGTCGATTATGATACTTTAGGTGGTTTTAATTATTGTTAATGTTTTTACTTTATTTTATATGTAGAAAGTAGTTTGTAATAAGGAGAAATATGATTAAAGTGAAAAATAGCATATTATCCAAAGAATAGGGACTAGATTGTAAATTAGGAATAATAAAGGAAGGGAAGCTAATCCTCCCCTTTCCTATAAATACCCTCTAATCAACATTAGGGGTTTAAGGCTTGTAACATTCACTTTCCCTCCCATTTCTCTTTTCTTTTATAAAATTTGAAAAATTATCAAAGTCTTTCCTTTCTCTCTTAATTCTATCTAAACTTAACCTTCTTACATCATCTGATTCAAGATAAAATATGACCTAACAAATGGTATCATACGCCATTAAAGATTAAGAGTGATCTATTTAGTGATTTGTTGCGGTATCGAGTTTGACGAGATGAAATTCGGTGGTATTCGGTACTTACGAGTGGTTATTTAAGCTTATTGAGCATTTTTGACGTCTAATATCACGGTTACACTCATTTTCGACAACAATTATGGCTAAAACGTGATCATTTTGGTTATTTGAGCAATTTCGGTATCCTTTCTTACGTAGTATCCAATTACGATGTGGAAATGGATTGATATGAAGGGCATTATCGAAGCATAGCAATTTTCGTAAGTCATCTTGTTATTTTGATCGAGTTGTAATAGTTATATAAGTTTTTGGTTTTATCGAAACTTGTATATTAGGTGTTATTCTCATTTTTGATATCGTTTATCGGATAGTATTAGCTGCACAAGTTTTCGGCTTTATCAAAAATTGTGTATTAGGAACAACTTACATTTTCGGAATAAGCCTAAAAGTTGCAATAGATACACGTTTTCTCGGTTATATCGAAAAACGTGTTAGGAATATCATTTTCGATATCACATAACACACTTGACACAATTTCGGTTTTATCGAAATTGTGTTCAACGGGAAAAAGACAAGTTTTGACACCAAAATTCAGATTTGTGAATCGAAGAGTGCTCACTTATTTTGGTTTTATCGAAATTGTGATCATTTTTTACGATTTCTAAGTACAAAACCCACATTTTCAGTTTTATCAAATTTATGATATCATTTTTCAGAAACACTTTAAACGGATTAAGTTTCATCAAATTTGACATCATTACGGTTTTATCGTGATTGATAAGTCGAATTTTATTTGAAAAGTATTTCAAAAAGTGTGTTTATCGAAAATTAGAAAGTTCCAAAAATAGTTTCTACGTTGTCCGAGATTAGTAGTGTCCGAGAAAAGTTCCGAAAATCATCTATCTGAGAAAAGTATTGTCCGAGAAACACTGTGTCCGAGATATTACGTTTACCGAGATCCTTGACACCCGATATTAGACAGATTCGATTTTTGGGTATTTTCGAAAAAAGTGTTATCGAAAATTATCCAAGTGTACTTATTAGACAAGTTGCTCATCTTCGAAATTAAACATCGAATTTGTGACACGTGTCTTATCGAATTTGTTAACTTCGACAAGGTGTGAATCTTCATTGAGAAGTAGATTATAAATCACAAATAGAACTATTTTTCGTCTACAAAGATCCAATCTTTGAGTCACAAGATATGTCGACTTCAACTACACATCAACAATCTCTTGCTGATGCCGGTTTTGATACTAAACCTCTGATGCTTGAAAGAGGTAGTTATATACCACGGGCAAGTCGTTTTAGAAGGTACCTCAATCGAAAGAGAGAAAACAGAAAGTGGCTTAACAAAGCAATTGATGAAGGTCCATATGAGTTCAAAAATTTCACTCCTGATGATTCTCAAACACCAAGGCTGGAAACAGAAGATGATTTGACATGAGATGATTTGAAACACTATGAAGCCGAGATTGAAGCGATGAATTTGATTTTAATCTCTATCCCAAATGACATATATAACTTTGTGGATGCTTGTACTACTACACATTCCATGTGGAAAAGAGTTGAACGCTTAATGCAAGGAACTATGCAAAACAAAGTTGACAGGGAAACACGATTCAATAATGAGTTTGGTCAATTCGTTGCTGAACCAGGAGAAGCACTTATGTCAGTCTACATTCGTTTTGCTCAGTTAATGAATGATTTTGAACGAAACGACATCAAATTTCAACCAGTTATTGTCAACACAAAGTTTCTAAACTGTTTGCAACATGAATGGCTCAAGTATGTCACTCAAGTTCGTCTTGTAAAAAGGTTAATGATCCGCTCTGACTACACCTTAAAATATATATATAATATAATAAAATATCAAATATATAGTAAGAATAGTCTAAAAG
>BQNB010141914.1:0-17202 GCA_026074375.1 Tanacetum coccineum | reverse complement strand
CTTCCTAACACAAATGGCGAACCTCGCACAACTTGCCCGAGATGCCAAATCCAATCAACTTAAGGACATGTTACTTTATTTATTTAAAAAGGAAAATGAGTTAGACTTTACCCTAGACAAAGGTTAGACCTCATTGCTGAGCTCGAGAAGTTACAGGGTAGCATATTGGCCTTTGAAACTATTAAGTTGCTTAGGGATGTTAATGATGCTGATCTTTCCAAAGTTTAGGGCCGTTTCATGACTGCTATCAGTCAGAACCCCAAAGATCAAGGTGCACAAGTAGAATTCATTTTTAGTTCAGATGCGGGGAAATTGAATGGCATTTGGTGTTTTTCTTCCTATGGTCTTAGTTATGGTCCTTAGGTCCTATCGTCTGTGTTTTTTTTCGTTCTGTTGTTTCATCCCATGTACCTTTTATTATCCTTCTGTTTGTGTTAAGTTTAAGTATGTGTCAGTCAATGATCTCCTTTGTTTAACCCATAATGGTTATCTTAGTCAATGAATGTTGTTTTATTTTGTGATACATCTTTGTTTAACCCATAATGGATATCTACCTGGAACCTTTAAGCATACTGATTAAAAGTTTGGACTTGAACCTTTATAACTGAATAATAATCTGTATATCAAAAACTATATACATTTAACCTTTATGACGATTCACAATGTGACTTGTAATACTATGTTTAAGGACTTCAACCTGATCACTAATTTATTTAATAAACAAAAGGCATGAATATAACATCGATACTTAACAACTATAAGTGGTGTTTAATGTTTACGTATAGTTATTAAATTTTCTTAATGTTGTTACTTGTGAAATAATTTTAGTTTTTTTTTCCTTTTTTTATTTATTTCTTTTAGGATTATGAAGCGAAAGTCATAATAACAAGTAAGTTGAAGTACTTTATGTTTATAAAAGATAAACTCAATCATAAGAGGGGGAAATTGTTTAGGACATCTTATTTTGGAAAATGGTTGGATCTTGCATATTTTGATCATGAACCACATATGATAGATTATATGCTACAAAGGCAGTGTTATGTCAATGATGCACATTATGATATGCTTTATGTCCATGGCCGTGGGATACATTTTGGTCGTCGTGAGTTTTCTCTAATCACAGGTTTACATTTCGAAGAGGTTAGTTTCAGTTGTTATAGCAAAGGTGATCTGAAATATCGTTCTAGGGTATTTCCTCATCGGTTAGGTCTAAAGATAACAAGTTTAGATTTAATTGGTGTTATTGAGGATGAGGAGTTCTTTTCGAAACTATGTGTCGAAGACGCTGTTCGTGTATGTTTGTTGTTATCCCTAAAGGTTATCTTTATGGGACGTAAGTTGGTTCAAGAATTTGATGACACACTTATGAGGTTGGTAGAAAATCTTGAAGCATGGAATGCGTTTCCTTAGGGTGACCATATATGGATACATTTGTACAAACAAATTATGAATGTAGTATCAAATCACAAGGGTGAGCACCTTAAAGGATTGCATATGTCTCGTAACTATGTTCCCACGTATACGTTGTCAGGGTTTGTTTGGTCTTTTAAGGTTAGTATTTTCGTATATACTCTTGATTGCTTACCTAAATGTTATATTGTTATTAAAAAAAATTGTTAGATTTAGATTTTAGAGTCATTTGAACGAAGAAATTGTTGCTGGAGTAAAGACACTGAAGTTATACCTAGAGGATTAGCGTGGTCGAGAAAGGCTATCTTTAAAAGTTCTAATTTTTGTAACCTCTTTTGCAAGGTATATAATTTTGAGCTTCTTTTTCATTATTCATCATTACCACTTTTGATTGTTTTTAATTGTATAGGAATCGAAATCAACAGTTGATCTTCGACCTACTTTTGCCGAGTACTTGACAGAATGGTAGACATGTAACAATAATTTTTTGAAGAACTACATACCAACGACTCCAGCCCGAAGACCAGATCTTTTTGAGCCTGTAACACCCCCAAATTTACAACGCAACGGAATACAACATTGGGGTGCTACTTCATAATGCATGCAAATGAGTCACAGTAAACGACATCAAAAGAGACGTTTAATAAAACAAAATCACATTCTATTTATTAGAAAAATCAGAGTTACAAAGGTCCCAAACTAGTTTAGAAAACGTATTTTTAATAAGTCACAACACGACTCATTTTCTTAAAATTCCCTTTATTGAATGTACAAAATTTCACCAAGTCCGTGTCCTTCGATATCCGCGTGTTATAGGTTCTTGTTCGCAAAACAAAGGGTGTGGTTGTTGATAAATTAGAGTTTAGTGAAGAATTTCCCAATCTTAGCCCCTAGTTTTGCGATGAGCTTAATAAAGAATTCCTCGATTTGTTTGACTCTCCTAGTATTAGTAGTGGAACATGCTGTTCAGATTTGGATATTGATGAAGACGCTGATGAGGTAAAACACACTTGTATTTATTACTTTTGTTTCGTACAAGGATTTGCTCAAATATTTGTCCAATTTACAGTAATGTCTCCTTCAAGAGCAGTTTAGGATGAAGTTGAAGGAGGAAGAAATGTTGTTGTTTAAAGAGGAGCAAATACTGGAAGAGGAGAGTAAGCTAAGATTGGAAGAGGAGGCTAAGATGATGCGTGAAGAAGAAAATATGTTAGAAGAGGAGAAAATTCATAAAAAGATTATAAAAAATGTGAGTTAATCCTTATGAATTCAGACCATATAAAACAAGCTATAGCGCGTGTGGTACCTAAGAAGAGAAGTCATTGTACTGGTGTTACTTCATCTAGTTGGCTGAAAGTATCCAGCAAGTTTAAAGATAAATCATTAGGCCGTTGTGTAATTAATCAGGACATGACAAAATTTTTAAAAAGTGTGAAACCATGGTCTGAGGTATAAAATTAATTTTGCTTTTACTAGTATGTATTAAACCATTGACATTTTCTTAATACAGTTTAACTATTATATAGGATCTTTCTCGCTGTAACACTTCCATAGACAATGTTTGGTTAACAGAGGATTTGGATATGTATCTTGGAAAGCCTGGCATGCTTCGTTGTAGATTTCCATGGTGTAATGATTGGATGGTTGATCGAAAGTTCTGGGAGTCTTTAGTTTGCTTAGATCCTACAAGGACATGCTGGATATTGGATAATGTATATATCTTAATCCTTTTTCATTATTATTTACCTTTATATTTAATTGTTTAAATAACTTTTTTATTTTTTGTCTTTTAACAGCATATAGATTTATGGGTAGAGTACATGTGGCATGTAAGACCAAAGTTAGCTAATTGGGCCATGGTTTCTAGTTATTTTGTTCAGCTACTTTTACAAAACTCAATGCCAATTTGGTATGCTAATGGTGAAACTTACAATTTGCCCTGGAGTGCGGTTGAAAAGGTCATGTTAATTTTGGCAAATATTCTTCTGCAAATTTATACATGGTTGTTAAATATATTGTTAACTAACGTTGTCTCGTTGTAATCTTTTGTTTACATAGGTTTTTATTCCTTTAAATGAACCAGGTGAACACTGGAATCTTGCCAAGTTTGACATTTATTCGGGCTTGGTTACCTTTTATGATAGCGGTGACACTTACGCCATTGAGTGTCGTGATTGGTACATTAGGATTACTAACTGTTTAAATGTTAGTCAAGTTATTTCAAAATAACTTTTTACTATGAATAAGTTTTTGTGTTTGGTATTGTTAATCTAAGCCTAAAGAATATTTTAATTATTGTTCCCATTAATAATTTATGACACAAGGGTTACATATTGCCTATACCCAATTCAATGAAGCTAGGGGCTTGTAAGAGTTTAATGCTAGGATTTGATAGTCCACCAAACAACAATTAGTCTATTAATAAATAAGGTACACTCAAGGGTGCTTATAAACATAACTTGCAGTCCCTAAATAGCATACAAGTCAAAAGAAAAAACTTTCTCCTTCTATACATTTGTTATTCATTTCCTGCTAAAAAAATCAAGATATATTTTTCTAGAAGTATGTCTGAAAACATACCGTTAGAAATACAATATGAAGTAATGCTAAGACCACATGTTAAGTTTTTGCTTCACTTCAGAATTGTTTCTAAGACATGGAAGTCTATCATCGATAGCACTAACTTTGTTGTCGCATATGGTGCTCGCACAAGTCAACCAACATCATTTCTTGTAACTTATGATCAGGGTTTTGTTAATGCAAACTACATTTGTTTTTTAGATGTTCCTTTCCATTTCACCTGGTATCCCCACTTTCGCCCTAGTCTACCCGATTTAAACTTGAATAATAAGGCTATAGGTAGTTGTTACGGGTTATGGTGTTTCTCTTCAAATTATATGGCTAGTATTTGGAACCCCTCTATTCAAAAATCCGTGGGAATAGTTATCCCTTATTGGGTAGGTAACACAGATTTGGAGAAAATAGTGTTTGGTTTTGGTGATCACCCGGTTTTGTTAGACCCAACCATTGTAAAGATTGCATATCCGGAAACCGATCATGGTCGTTGGAGTGTTGTATTATATAACACCCCGTGTTTTCAGGTCATATTTCGATCTCAATTATTTCATTATCTCTTTATTTAGTGGGTTTTGAGTGTTTACTCCCATTTTAAACGTATAAGTTAAATCGCGTAGGCACGAAAAATTCATCGTTTAGCTAGAAACGTCAACTAAGCTCGTTGAGACTTTTCACGATTCCCTCATTTTTGTTATTTAACGTATATCACGACAAGAAAAGTTACATGATCGCGTTCATTTAAATTGATCAAAGTAAAAACTCATTAAAACAAACTACACCAACATTTTAACTTTTATAAATTAGGAAGTTGGATAAAACCTTAAAATAAAAGCCCATGTACTCCTAAAAACTAGAAGTGTATCTCGTGTATTCTTTCCAACTCCTTGAACCAGTCACGTTTCCAAACTAGATAAGATTTCAACATACAAATCTCCTCCAAATTTAACCCCTTTTATCCAATATGTAAAAGCCCAAATCCCTTTCTCCTAAACCCACTCATACTCGTGATATATTGGCTGCTTTTTCTCTTGGTTTTGCTCCCACATTTTATACAGTAATTACCTTTTATTCCATGTACATTGACCATACCTAAATCCAAGAAATACTTTGCCATATATGGTTTAACAAGAAAACGTGACTCAAGAGTGAAACACTATGCATGCCTTGCTATGTGAGCATAAAAGGAGCTTGCATACTCCTTGCAAACAACAGGAGACACAGAAGATATAACTTCATCAGATTCACACTTCATTATCCCACTTTGGTTTCTTGTTCTCTTGATCTCGACTTATACACAACACACAAGCAAACCCACCCATTATCCACTCATCATCACATACAAAGACCTTAAAAACCCTAAACACTTTTGGGTTTTTCTGTTTGATCGAAGTTCCAACAAGCAAGAGAAGTCTTCGTGGTTTTATAAGTGTACCAGTGGGGCTTAAGGGAGTGGAACGATTTTTGGTTTGGGTGTTTGTCGCGAATCATTAAGGTTTACGCAATTAGGGTTTTCGGTTGGGTCAAGTTTAGGCCACGTCTTCCTCCAAGATCTTTGTGAGTCCTACATTCGTGTTAATTGCTATTCATTTGTATTTGCATTCTTGTTGCCTAGGTTCATTGTGCTTGAGTGACTTATGTTTTTCTGGTTTACATGAAATCAAATTTTGAAAAACCTTGCATACCTTCTGATAACCAAATAAAATATAAGCAATACGTTGGTGTTGGGTGTGATCACCTCGTTTAAATGAGTGATGCTTGCTGCTAACGCACCCTAGAATAAACCCTAGTTATACCAAATATCATGTCGAACGCATAATAGTTGAGTTGTGTAATCAAAATCATGGCTCACCCCTTTTTAGCCCTTAACAACTTAGTGGTTTGGGAAGTAGGGTACGGCTGGTAACCGTGCCTCATAAATCCAGAAACCAGTTGCGAAATATAGTTGACCTATTAAGCTTTATATAGTAACAGGAATCGTCAAAAATGGTTAAGAAATGAGTAACTTATGATCATTTAAAAACCCTAAGAAAAACTCACAGGTCATGTGATTTTAAAACACAGCCCATGCGTATAGTTTTAAGTACCGTTTTCGGCCACTAGGCTGTAAGCATAAAAAGCGGACGTAATTATTTTCGAAAATAGGAAATGTAGGAAGTATTTTGACCCTGGAATCACTTATTTTCGCCAAGTTAATAAGAAGTTATAAGGTCTCAAAGTTAGAAGTGAGAAAACTGTCATTTTACCCTATTTTGTAAAAACAGCCAGCGAGCCTTTTCTTCGAATTAATGTGACTTACTTAGGTACTGTTTAATTGAACCAATTATTGTTAATTAAAGCCCATAGTATCCTCTTTAATTAGGAAGAAGAACCAGCCATTTTCGTTTAGAAACGAGCCCGCAAATCGCAAATGAAATGGCCTATTTTATCAAAGGTGTCGGCAATTAGTCTAACACCTGGTGTGCGTGTAACCACGACATGGCTACGAGCATGCTGACCTTTAGCCTCACTTTTGACCCTTTTAACGACGCCAACCCACTAAACCAATAAAAGGCGAGCGTAGACCAACTGACCTAGATTACTAATGTGCCTTTGTTTCGCCCTAAGGTTAAGTAACAAAGTCGTAAACACTGACCAAAACATCGAACATACAATCAGCACATGCTGAAATAAAGGCCATATATTTTTCTAAGTCTGAAATACAACCCTTGCGACTCGCACATGTTTAGCCCCGTTTTTAATTATTTAAACGACCTCGTCGGGCAAAACTTAAAAGACGAAAGTTGTAGACGACCCAGCTGAGACTTCAAATATATTTTTGGTTTCCCTTGCCATTAACTAACGAATATGTAATTAGGTTGTAAAACTCTAAGTCGTCTCATATTAAAACTTGAAAATATATATACATAACTCAATTAGTAAACGTCACTATTTCGTCTAATTGTTTGACACGCTTAGAGACTAAACCGAGGGCTGACCTAAACTAATATTTTAAAGTATATACGACCTAGTTTCTTAAAAGCCCGAAGTCGTAAATTATATACTTATATTTTGACCACATTGACCCAATAAAGTCAAACATTTTAATACGAGAAACAGTTTTCAAACGTCATCATTTTAATAAAGTTCAAGCACACACTACGGACGAGATTACAAATATTTAGATTATTATTTTTCGGTTTAGTGAATGGTGGATTGTGGGTGGGGGGAGGGGGCGGGGGCTGGGAGGGTTAGCTGGGGGTAGCTGTTGGGGGGGGTGGATGGGGGTGGGGGGGTGAGGCGGGGATTGTTTGTCGCGTGGCAGGGATTGTTGGGTTCTGGCAGAGGGGGAGTTGCGGGGGGCTGTGTGGGTTTGGCTTTTGGAGGGGAGTGGTTGTATGGTGGGTTGGCGCTGTGGGGGGTTTGGGGGGTGTTGCGGGTGGTGTGGGAGGGGGAAGGGGGTGGTGGGGGGGTGGGGGGGGGTGGGGGGTTGGGGGTGCTGTTTGGGGTAGGGGGGGGTGTTTGGGGGGGGGGGGGGGATAGGTGGTTGGGGGGTTTGGGGTTGGCTGGGGGGGGGGGTTGGGGGGTTGTGTTTTTGGTTGAGGGGTGGGGGGGAGGGGGGTTGGGGTGGGGGATGGGTGGGGGGGGTGGGTTTGTGTGTGGTTGGCGAGGGGCGATGGGTGGGTGGTGTGTCTTGGTGAGTGTGAGGTGGGTGGATTGGGGGGGTGGGGGAAGGGTGGGGTGGGAGGGCGAGTAGGTGGGTGGGGTGGTGGGGGGGGGTGTTTGGGGGGGAGGTGGGGGGGGGTTTTTGGCGGGTGGTGCGTACAGTGGGGGGGGGGGTTGGAGGGTTGGGGTTGGGTGGGGTTGTGTTGGGAGGGTGTGGGTTTTGGGGTGGTGGGGGGGTGGGGTGTATGGGTGGGGTTGGGGTGTTGGAGGTTGGGGGGTGGTGCTGGCGTTGCTGGAGTGAGGTGATGTGGGGGTGGTTTAGGTGGGGGCGGAGGGTTTTGTGTTGGGGGTTGGTGAGGGGGTGGTTGGAGGGGGAGCTTGAGGGGGGAGGTTGGGGGGTTTTGGGGGGGGATTTTTTTGGTGGTGGGGCGAGGAAGGAGTGGGTGATTGTGGTTCGTGGGTGGGTTGGTGAGGGGGGTTGGTTGCGTTTGATGGGGTTGGGGGGTGGTGGGGGTGGGAGGTAAGATGTGTGGATAGGTGGGGTGTTGAGCGGGGCGCGGAGGGGTGGTTAGGGGTTTGTGTAGGAGTTATGGGTTTAGCGGGGTAAGGGGGGAGGTGGTGCGTGGGATAGGGAGAGGGGTGGTGGTGTGGGCGGGTTTGTGTAATGGGTTGATTAGTGGTTTTAGAATTTTATATTGATTTTCTTTTTTATTATTTTTTATTATTTTACATCTTAATTGTTATTGTTTTTATTTTTTTTCTGTTTGTTTTGTCTTTTCTTTTTTGTTTTTTTTTTCTTCGCTTTGTGATTTTTTTTTTTTAAATTGGAATGAATTTGTTTGTATTTTCTATTTTATTTTTTAATTGTTTTTTTTTTTTTATTATTTATCTGTAATTTATGGTTTGTTTTTTTTTTTTTATATTTTAATTTGTGTAATTTAATTTTGAATTTTTCTTTTTTTATTTGTATTTTTCTTTTTTGTTTTATTTTTTAATTATTTTTTTTGTATTTTTCATTTTTTTTTCTATAAAAATTAATTTATTTTGTTCTATATCTAAAATAATTTTTTATTAATTTTATATTATTTATTTATTTATATTATTTATATTTTCTTGGTAATTTTTAAAATTTACATTTATTTATTTTTCTTTTTTTATACTTATTTATTATTTAATTTTTTTTTGAAATTTTTATTTATATTTTTTTTATTTTTTTTTTTTATTTTTGTTTTTTCATGTATTTTTTTTTCTATATTTTTATTTTATATTTATTTTGTGTTTTTTTTTAATATGGCTTTTTTTTTATTTTGATAATTTTTCTCAATGAATTTTATGTTGTGTGTGTTCTCTATTTAATCCTTATTTTATTTTTTCTTATTGTTTTTTATTATATTTTATTTTAATTTTAATATTTATTTTTAAAATTTCTTTTTGATTTTTCTTTTCTGTGTTTTTTTTTTTTTGGTGCTATTTGTTATATGTGATGTAATATAATTTTTCTAATTTTTTTCTTATTTGGAATTTGATTTATAAATATTTAGTTGTGTGTTTGTTTAATAAATTTGTTTTATGGTTTTATTTTTTTTTTTGTGTATTAATTTTGTATTTTTTCTTTTTTTTTATTATTAGTTGTTTTATTTTTTTATATTTTAATTTAGTTCTTAAGTTTTTATTTAATTGTATTTTTTTTTGTTATATGTTAAAATCTATTTTTTTTTTTTTTTTTTATATTTTTTTTTGTATTTTTTTGAATTTTCTTATTTTATTTTTTATAATTTAGTTTTTTTTATATATAATATTATTTAATTTTATATATATTTGTTTAATACTTGTTTTTTTTTAAATTATTTTTTTCTATTTGTTTCTTTTTTATTTATTTTTATTTGTGTTTACATTAATTACGTACTTTATCTTTTTTTTTATAATTTTTTATTTTTTTTTGTCTTATAATATTATTTTAATAGTGTTGTCTTGTTTGACACGCTTGAGACTAACGAGGCTGACCTAAAAATATTTTGAAGTATATGACGACCTTGTTGGATTTCTATAAAAGCCCAAAAGTCGTAAACTATGTACTTTTTTTGACCGATGTTTGACCCAATAAAGTTGGACCATTTTAAAAACAAGAAAATTGTTCTTCACAACATTATTATTTCAATTAAAGTTCAAGCACACACGAACGGGACGAGTTACTGTATTAGATTATTATTTTCCGTTTAGTCGAATATGTATTATTTATTATAGGTTGCGGAATACGTCTTTTGCACGTTTCTTCATGCCAAATACACTTGCTATTCCGTTATAATTACTTTTGTGTAGAGTTTATTGTCCACACTTTTATATTTTTCAATTATTTGTCAAATCTTCGGGGAATGAGATCATGGTTGTTTTACACAATCGGATGCAAGTCTTTTTAATTTAAATAATATTACGAGTGTTTGCATAATTAGCTATAACTCATCATGCCATCATCATGATACTGTCAATTGCATTGATGTACGTGTTAATTGTTTATGTGAGCTGCGAATGTTATGAATAGATCTATTTGGATTAACTCCACCGTTCGGGCAAATGGCGCTTGTGCTAGTTTACCGGTTGGCCGGAAAACGTACGAACGTTTTATTACATTTGGAATCATAGATGTTAAGGGTTTTTAAACATCTTCATTGGGCCATCATTCATGTGTCTTTTGATATTACGTACTTTTTTTTAGCATTCATTCGTAATGTGCTGGTGCATTTCGTAATACATTTTTGTGATATTTTATTTGTTACTTTATTACAGGGAAATCTTGCTATCTGCTTCATTTAATTTATAAACCTATAAATTCACCAACATTATTGTTGACAGTTTAAACATGTTTTCTCAAGTCAATAAGGTGCAAGTCATGGTACAATTAGTATGGTCTGTTCTTTTGGCGGTCATATATCAGAAGAATTTACATGCATTATATTTTGGAATATTGTTATGTTGGGAAATCTTTATTTTTCCAAGTTAAACAAGTTAAGCCTATGAGCTTTTGTAACGAACCATTTATGAAATCCAATGTATCAGATTTTAAACGACTCTTATAGAGGTCGTTCTTATATCTTGTGATATTGATCTATGAAGTAATACCCCCGAAACATCATATTCCGCTGTGGCTCATTTTGGGGGTGTTACAGAATGAGGGTTTACAAGCTTTCATAGACCGGTTTAAATCTGAAAGCTCACACATAAAGGGAGTTCCTCCAGTTCTACGCATCTCAGCTTTCATGCACGGTCATAGTCATCCAGAACTTGCCAAGAAGCTCAATGACAAAATACCCAAAACGGTAGATGAAATGTTCTGAAGGGTCAGAGCCTTCATTAGGGGAGAAGTAGCCGCTGGATCAGCAATAAATGGTTCGTCATTCTCAAGGAGACAAAGGATACGTTCGTCTAGCATGGACAGGAGGACCTGAAAGAGCCAGAAACAAGGGCGGCCCAAGGGAAGCACGAAGGAATATGGGGGTGTACACTCCTTATCCCAGAAAATATACTTTCACCCCGCTTACCAAGACTCCAAAATAAATCCTCGCCATGGAAAACGTAAGCTTCCCAGAACCACCGCCTTTGATCGGAACTCCCGAAAAGCAAAATTTGAATAAGTTCTGTGACTAACATGGGGACAGAGGCCACAACACCAACGATTGTTATCAGTTGAAGAAGCAAATAAAGGAAGCCGTGGCCTCGGGAAAATTGGCTCATCTAGTGAAGGACATTCGCCAAAACAACTAGCGGAATGGGAACCAGGGAAGGGACGGTGTGAAGGTCATAAACATGATAAGGGTGGAAGGAAGCCGCAAGAGACCTTTTGAAGAAGGAAGGTCCGGCATGATGAACGAACCCACCTTCCCAGCAATCCCTCGAAGTTAATTAACGGACGAACCCATCATATTAGAAGGAATAATAGAAAGAAATCAAGTCCGAAGGATCCTTGTTGACGGTGGAAGTTCGTCAGAAATCAAGTATGAACACTGCTTCAGAAACCTCGATGTCAACATCTGATCGAGACTCCGAAGGTGCAAATCTCCGATGACAGGTTTTTCCGGAGAAACATATCACCCCTTGGGGGTAATAGACCTTCGAGTAACTATGGGGAGGGAAGGAAGAAGTAAGACGGTGCATATGGAGTTTGCAATAGTAAAGTGTCATTCGCCGTACAACATTATAATAGGAAGAACCGGAATGAGAAGCCTCGAAGCAGTAGGTTCTACCATCCACTCCATGATCAAATTCCCCACAAACCAAGGAGTCGTAACAATGGAAACTAGTAGAGAGGCTCTATGAGAATGCAAACACCTGGAGAGGATGCAAGGTTCGTAGAAGGAGGTACAATGGCGTCAACATGAAGAGCAAATATCCAGGATAAGGGGGCAAGTAATCCTAAGATCAAAAAGTAACCCCAGAATAGGGCCTACATCGGATCCAATGTCACTTGAAAAAACACAGATCAAAGAGGGCATATAAGAAGTATTCACCATCAGTTAGGAACGTTTGGACGTGACGATGGGAGCCACGTTGACAACCAACTGTAAGCAACTACTGGCAGACATTGTGCGAGAAAACATGGAGGTATTCGCATGGACCGGATCAGAAAGAACAGCTGTTCCATGATTCATCATGGAGCATAAATTAAAAATATATCCCCTTGCCGAACCGGTAGTTCATAAGAGGCGACCCGTAGAACCTGAAGGAAGACTAAAGAAAAAGTGTTCCGTTGGTTAGGGGAAGGACTAATTAGAAAGGTTCTACACCTCGAGTAGATCACCAATGCGATACCAATTAAACTGACAAATGGAACCTGGAAAGTACAGTGGATTACTCTAGTCTTAACAAAGCTTGGGCCAAGGACATGTATCCCCTTCTGGAGGAAGGAGAAGAGCTAGCATCTTTAATAGGATATCCGTACAAATGTTTCCTCCAACTTCTTAAAGAATACAACCAAATAAGAATGGCGAAAGAGGACGAAGAAAAGAGTGAGTTTCATAAGGAAGAAGGGGTATATTGTTTCACCCACATGCCGAAAGAATTAAAGAACTCTGCTGCTACACTTCAAAGGATGATGGAAAAGGTCTTAACCGATCAAAGAGGACGGAACGTGGAAATATACTTGGAAGAAATAGTAATAAAAAGCAAAAGTGAGCCGGACCTGGTTCAAGATGTAAAAGAAACACTAATAAAGCTGAAAAGGGTAAACATCAAGATCGACCAGGCCATGTCCTCGTTCGAAGTAATGGAGGGAAGGTTTCTCGGCTATATAGTAACAGACGAAGGACTAAGGGCAGATCCAGGAATAATACAGGCAATCATCCTAAGCCTCACCCCAAAAAGTCCAAATCAAATACGAAGCTTATTCCTGCAACTAACAGCCATTAGCAAGTTCATCTTGAAGCTTGCGGAGCTGAAGCACCCCCTACGTGAGGCCCAAACAAGAATGGAGACAACAAAAGTACTTGGCTGGACGAACGAAGCTAAAGAAGCTTTCCGAAGGATCAAAAGGAAATTAGGCAAGTTACCAATGTTGGCCATCCCAAAAGAAGGAGAAGATCTAATGCTATGTCTATGGAAAAGGAACGAGACAATAAGCTCCGTGCTACTGGTAGAGAGGGAAGGAGTCCAGATACCTGTTTCCTATGTAAGCCGGCCGCTGCAAGGAATGGAAATATGCTACATCCCAACAAAAAAAGGGTGCAAACACTAATTCACATAGTAAGATCCCTGAGAATAGTCTTTAGAAAGCATAAGGTTAAAGTGGTAACCGATGGACCAATGGAAGAAACACTAAAGCTTTCTGGAAGAGAAGGACGATTGGGAAAATAGGCTACTGATATACATATATACGACATCTTGTACGTCCAAAGAAAGGAGGTTGAAGAGTCAGTGATAAGAAAGTTCTTCGGTCAAGGAGAGCAAGTAGAAAAGATACCAAATGCAAACAAAGGGGGAACACGCAACCTAAGCAAGAAACTCCACACAAAATCAACTCCGACGCCAAGGGCCAGGAGATTATACCTAGGCAAAGAAGCAATTGAAGAAGGTCCGGGAATCGAAATTATCCTGGTCAGCCTCGAAGAAAAGATGTATTCGTATGCCATCTGGTTAAAGTTTAAAGCATCTAACTATGTCGTGGATTGTAAAGCACTATTGGCAGGACTAGCTGCCTCTGCTAGTCAAGGTATGAAGGACTTGCATGTCTTTATTGATTCATTAACATTGGTTACTCATGTAGAAGGCAACCATACGCCAGCAACAGAACAGGAGAGAAGGTACAAAAAGGAAATTATGGATGCAACGGTCCCATTCCACTGGTTTTGAATCACACATCTCCCAAAAATCTTAAACCTAAAAGCAGAAGTGTTAACGGGGTTGGCAACCATAAACCTGGAATACCTCAACCATGAAGTATCGGTAGGTATCAAAACAAGAACATCGGTAGAAGAGACAAGTAGCAGCAAGAAAGGGAAAACAACAAATAATGCACCAGGAACAAAACCAAACTGCAACCGTAAAGCTAGTGGGACTAACTAAATGGACATGTAATCGTAGCATATATCTAATAGCACTATGTAACCCATCCGAGGTAGCCATTTTCAAAGTGTTAGCTCACCTCGGATGGCCTTTCTATTTTTATATTTAAGTATTTGATATTTACCTTAGCATGATAAAGTCAAATTCTGTTGGATAAGTAACAATGATGCAAACACGAAGCATGGTAAGCTTCGGATGGCTCGCTACCTCCGGATATTAGTAAAGGAACACACTTACCCCATAAACACGAAATACATATGGGAAGGCAAAGTTAAAACACAAAAACTTTAGCATAAGGCTAGAAGAGGAGACATAGTGATCCCTCATCCGAGCAAGGGACTCTGATGAACAACGTCGTGGAGAGAACATATAACAACAAGGGAGGAAGGAAACATAAGCAACTTGTAATGTATACGAACATAGCTAATAAACATTTGCTCTGGTATATGAGGTGGTCCGGATGTAATTGTTCGGACCATACAAAAAACATATAGCAGGAGCAAACATAAGGCGTTTTAGGGCATAAACCAATGCTAAAGTGCTAGATACGAACGTATAAACATTACAAACAAGCTATGAGAAACAAACCAGCGTACCAAAGAGTGGATTATATTAAAAGGGAAATTATATTACAAAGTACATATTACAAACCGAACGAAGGCGGCAATACAATCATCCGAACATAATCGGTGGTTACATAAAGAAAGTAAAACAATACTTAATGAGCTAGTAACCATGCAAGTTCAAGGGCTCGGCATAATAGCATGATGTCTGCTTCGGAAAGCAATATACAACCCATTGAACCTACACAGGCTTGACCAGCTATACTAAAGGTCCCAGGGGGAAGCCATCCGGCTTAGGGCGGGTGGCATGACTCAGGATCCGCTGGATGGATAGCAACACATCTACAGTCAGTTTGCCCCAAGCTCGGAGCAACAAGTGTTCTTCGGCATACCACACGCCCCTCCCCTAATAGAAAATAGACTTACAAAAAAAGAGAAGAAAAAAGGGAAAGGAAAAACTAAGTCTAAACTCCAGAGGTGTTAATAACATCCTCTTCGCCAGCAACAAAAAAAGGAATCAAAACATCACCTTTCCCATCAACGAAAAGGGCCACCACAACATTAGTAGGGCCAGAGGAAACACGCTCCGACTCTACCACCGCCACTTCAATGACATCATCCAAAATACAAGAAACCCCCTGCACAAAGACACCTCCAGACTTGGAAGGAACAACACTATCAGCCATCTCAAGGTCCGACCCATCAACCGCAGCATACACCTGCTCCTCATTCCGCTCCGAAGCAACAACAAAGGAGGCAGGGACAACATTAACAGACAGCTCCAATGATTTGGAAACAAGTACCACAACCGACTCCTTTGCAATAGGAGGAGAAGCACGAGTATCCCTTGGAGTAGGGACGTTGGCCGGACGAGCCAATTTATCAGGTTTAAGCTGAAGGATAACCGATAGAGGTTCAGTTGCATGCTCAGAAATATTGTTAAGAAAGGCATAGTCAGTCTGAGCAACAAGGGGAGAGGCTTCAGCAAGCCTATCCTGTGCACCAGGTATGAAATTAACCATCTTCTTTATCACAACAGCAAACTCATCCTTAGTCCGATGCATACTCAACCCATGCTCAAATCTAGCACTGGCAGTCAAAGACAAGAGTTCACCTTAAACTCTACTAAACTTATCTGAAGCAAGAAACTTCCAGACCAAACCCTGGAATTGGCCCCGAAAGAAGTGTTAGGATCATTTAAAGTGTCGATTATGTGATTTTGTGTTATTTAGTTATTAGTCTTTCTTTTGTTAATGTCAATGTAGTTTGTAATAAGGTGTATTATGCTAAAAGAATAAAATAGCATAATTATCAAAGTCTAGGGACTAGAAGTGTTAAGTTAGGAAAATAAAGGAAGGGAAGCCTCCTTCCCTCACCTATAAATACCCTTCTAATCTTCATTAGAGGGGGATGCACTTATAACAAACTCTTCCATTTTCCCTCCCTTTTATATAATTTGAATTTCAAATATTTGCCCTTCTCTACTATTCTCTCTATGCATACATGTTCGATATGATTGATTCAAGACTAATGTGACCTATCAAGTGGTATCATTCGCCAATAGAGAAGTAGAGTGTTCAATTTGTGAGATTTTTCCACGACCGAGAAGCGAAATATGATGTTCGAAGAATTCGGTTGAAGATTTGGAGCTTTTGAGATAAGTTTTGGCAGCAAATTCGAGTAATTGGGCGTTATTGAGTATAGTTTTGCATTTTTAGCAATCTCGAAAGTATTCTTAACGTTCTCGGAAGAGGTTTTGCATTCTCGGAAGTGTGGTTTAGTGATGTTTTAGGAAATTCAGTAGTATTAGTTATGTATTTTTGATAGAAAAATACTGTAATAGATATATACGACCTTTCGGTTCTATCAAAAATCGTATTTTAGGTGCTTAGTCTCAAACTCGGTTTTATTGAGTTTTATGAGTTTCACATTTTCGATTTTATCGAATTTGTGAAATAAGGTTTTGCTACGTTTTATCTCGGAAATAAGCTTTCAAAGTCATAACATACATCCATTTCACAGTTTTATCGTGAATTGAAGTGTTGAAAAACAAAATTTCTCAAATTTTAAAAATTCGGACGTCAAATTCGTTTTTATCGAATTTGAATTTTAAGGGCTTTTGGATTATCCAGTCATCATAAATTTTAGTTTCATAGAATTTGTGGTTATTAATAATCTATAATTGTTGAATTTTTCAAAATTTGGACCTACCGAGTTTGTAGCTAAATCGAGTTTTAGGTTTTACCGAGTTTGAATTTCCAAGTTTAATAAGTTTGTAGATTATCGAGTTTGTGTACTGTTCAAGAAGTATATCGATCTTCAGACTACTTGTTATCCATGAACAGTGTTGTCCGAGTTTGACTACTGTTATCGTATTTGATACTATTCTCACAAATATCACTCATTTTCGTCTACAAAGATCCAATCTTTAAATCATAAGACATGTCGACATCCAAAA
>BQNB010141913.1:0-17202 GCA_026074375.1 Tanacetum coccineum | reverse complement strand
GATTTAAGGATAATACTAAATGTCAAAATACCCTCGTTTTTTACATTGTTATTGCCTAGTCACCAAAATGTTCCCAAATTTCCCTTTGAGTCATCATTTCCAGTCAGCATTAACATGCTTAGTCACATGGTCCAGTTAGCATGAAATATTTCATGCCTTGCCCCATATATATTACCTAGTCACCAAAATGTTCCCAAATTGCCCTTTGAGTCATCATTTCCAGTCAGCATTAACATGCTTAGTCACATGGTCCAGTCAGCATGAAATATTTCATGCCTTGCCCCATATATAGGTAGAAATTGCCCCATATATATTGCCTAGTCACCAAAATGTTCCCAAATTGCCCTTTGAGTCATCATTTCCAGTCAGCATTAACATGCTTAGTCACATGGTCCAGTCAGCATGAAATATTTCATGCCTTGCCCCATATATAGGTAGAAATAAGGCTTTACTGCTATCTTGTTTAAGCAATCATTAATAATTATATTATTGTTTTATTTGCTTTCTGACTTTACCAATTGAAGCATGCATCTTTACGGGAACTATTTTTTGCAGTTCATCCTTTTAGTGTAAAGCTCAAGTTATAAGGGTGCTCAACTGAGGTTTAATGGTGATTATGCCAAGCTTTGGATCTGAAAAGATAAGGAAAAAAGAGAAAAAACAAAAAAAAGTTATAAGGGTATTTTAGACATTAAACATTATTAGCAAAAAGTAAAAAAATAGGTAGCCGTCAGTCGAGCATTTGTGGGTTGAGCAACCGTCAGTTGAGCACTTAGAAAGAGATAAGACAAAGTAGTGGTCGAGTATTGTGGGCCATAATCCTGGGCCATACCTGCATCTAACCAAAAGTGAATTGTACTTGCAAATTGTCACGTGGCGATCATTAGACGGAGTTGAGCAGTTGAGAAGTTGAGCATGACCAAATTGGAAAGATTTGAAAAACTTGACCATAATCAGTAATTTTCTTATTTGAGTCCATTTTATATTTGTTGAAAGAAGTGTAATTGTGTAATTGTGTAATTGTATTGGTATTAATCTTATTTGAGTCCATTTTATATCTGTTGTAATTAGGGGTGTTGATCGGTTCAGTTAATGGGTTTTTCGGTTAGTTCGGTGCATTTAATTCGGTTAAAAGATATTCTTAAGTCAACCCGAAAATCGAACCGAACCGAATTAGAATTCAATCGAATCGGACCGAAAACCGAATTTGAATTCGGTTCGTTTTCGGGTTGACCCAGATAACCCAGTTTACACTATTTATTTAAAAAAAAAAAATCACATAGATATTTCGAATTTTTTTTTTCAAGCATATAAGATGTTTATATATATATATATATATATATATATATATATAAATTCGGTTTTCGGTTAATATTTTCAAACTGAATTTGTAGTTCAGTTTGGTTCGGTTCAGTTCGGTTGAATTTTCGTATAATATGTACTAAAAAACGAAAAATTAAAATCATTCAGACATTTATAAAAAACAAACAACATTATCTCATTCAGACTTTATAGCCACCTCTTACCATTAAGATATGGTAATCAGATTCAGACTTAAAATATCTTAATAAAATAAACACACCCTAAGTTTTTTGGTATCTCTTTTGCTTAAGAATCAATAAATGAATAAGTGATTTATGTGTATTTGAACTTTGAGATATTGGTTTGATGTCCAAAGTCAAACTATTTTAATTGATACAATATCGATTAGTTTATATGTCTAACTTTTTTTAGCATCTATCTATAAAATTTACTTATTGCCGGTGAGATTGCATATTTTCTCAATAACAATTTTTAAAAGAAAACAATGGCAATGTCATGCGATCTGTCTTTGGAGTCAAGGGCATGCAATATGTTTTAGAACTAAAAATGAAGTCTTAGTCTCATGTAGGGACCAAATAGTGGCAAATGGGTTTGTGGCTATCGCTTTAAAATGTGTGAGGTCTTAAGTTCAATTCATGCTAGGTGCAAATAACCTTGAAATGGCCACACCAACCTCCTGAAAAGGGAGGGCTTTACTAAACCATTTTCCATTTATATATCGTCATGGTATTGTTGTTGTCCTAGAGAGGAGCTGGTAAGACTAAGAGAGGAAGATATCTTAAATTTTATACTCAAGTTGATCCAAACTCACCTCTATAATAAATTATTCTTTGGTATTTTATGGTAAAGTGATTAGTTTACGTATGTTTCTCAAATATTTTTCTATGCTCAATTGAATCGTCAAGTCATTTCAACTTTTACCTTTCTTTGCTTGAACAAGTGGTTTGATTTGTAAGTGCATTTGAATTGATATTGAACCGATTATACGTAAAAATAAGTGGTCAATTGCATAATTGCTCCGTTGGGGCTAAAACATTTGAGAAATAAACTCTTGGCTGAGGCAAACATTACAAAAATTTATTTGAATGATGGGTTGATATGACATATATTTTTTCAACTATATGTTGATGTATTTTCTTGGGGTTGTACTTATTTATGCTATTTATAGCACAATCTTGCAAGTTGTAGATACATATCTTCTTACTTATGACACAATCGCTAAATATTTGTTAGATTTTGGTAGATTAAGATTATTATATATAAAACTATAAATAGTTAACTGTACATGGTGATTTTCGTAACTCGTCACATTATCCGGAGGGAGGGGGTGTTGCGATTCTTTTTTAGAAATAAAGTCGAAGGCAGTTTTTGTAAATTCTTAGATTGTCTAAGGGTGTGTGTTTGAACTTTATTTTATTTTTAAACAATATATATAGGACCGTATATAAGTCAAAAGTATCGCAATTTGAAGGCCTTTAATCGTTTTTGAAAAACAATCAGTGGGTATGTGATAAATATTTGATAAGTATAATTTATTATATAAACAAACCGCATATAGCTAAAAGTATCAGGTAATTTCGTAACTTGGCACATAGTTCAAGGGGCTCTTTTGTATTTTTTTTACCCCCAAAACAACGTCGGGAAGCTATAAGCACAAAAGGGCTTGTGTCTCAATGGTAACCCATGTTGTGTGAGAAGCTCTCCGACCATAGCAGTTAGCTAAAATAATCCCTTGCTCATAATCGTAAAGGAACATAACAATTAGTAGTAGGATTAAGCAGTTAGCATTAGCAATTAGTAGTAGCAGTTTAGTTTATAAAAGTGTTTGGTAGAATAGTTGTAACTGTAATTTTAATGTGTAAAATAACTTAATGCTAAATGCTTAATCAAAGAGCATTGAGATATTAGCGTTTTATTAATTTTTATAAATGCTAATTGTTTTCTTCTAAACGAGCTTTGTAATAATAATGTTAAATGCTAATTGCACAAAAATGTTCTCAAAAGCTATTTGCCAAACACACCCTGCTTTTTTTCAAACGAGCTTTGTAATAATAATGTTAAATGCTCAAAAGTGCTCTCAAAAGCTGTTTGCCAAACACACACACAGTTAAAACAAAACACTCGCACACAAAACCAATTAAAAAGAAGGGAGAGTTGGCGTACGCCAATATAGTGTGTTAGCCTCAAAATATTGAGTCGAACAAGGAAGCTCGGTCACTCAACGAGGAAGCTTCGGTCTTTATTTAATATATGTTGTAATAGGCTAATTACGGGTATCAGACTCGTTATTTAATCTAATATTGTATGCGTTGCGGGCTTAAGCCCAAGTTATCCCGAGCCCGGCCCAAGACATTAAACCACACGGCCCAAAGAAAGCCTTAACAGGCCGTCCCATGTATGTGGTATAAATACCCCTCTCCAAGGATGGAGAGGGTGTTGGTTTGCTTTTTATGTTTCACACTTTGTGCAATTCAACCATTCTCTTTCTTTTCACTTTCTCTCTCTAACTTCTCTCTAAAACTCTTTCTCATCTCCTAGTCTATTTCTTAAATTCGAATATGAAGTGAAGTGATTATTTGATCCAACATAGTGGCATCGGGTGTTTTGGCGCAGCCTTCCGGTATGGTGGCATGCAAGTGGCTGCGCCAAATTGCATGCAACATAGATTTGGCGCTTGAAAAATGTTACTATACCATTTCCTCTATTTTTTTTCTAACGATTAATTACAGAATAAAAATATCATATATTTTTGTGACGTCTATTTAAAATACCTATGAATTTCACGGGTCTTTTAGCTAGTTTCTACTATATATTTAAAACGAGACATTGAGACCTGTGCGTTGCACACAGGTTGTATGCAGTTGTGTGCGTAATGTCTTGTTGCATTGGTTGTGTGAAATGATGTTGGTGCATGTATTTAAAAGGTGACGCTTAATGGTTACGCATTTCGACCTGTGCTTTGGACGGCTGTGTCCCATACGTCGCACCAGCTTTGTTTTTGATTAAAAATTAATCTTTTGCTTATATCAACTTTTTCTGATCACAATTCTCCTTTAGTCCAACAATGAGTTTAAGCAATGTTAAGTGCGTACGGTTTTTTGAAGTTAAGTTTTAGTAAAAAATGGGGTTCTACGAAAATTGAAACGAAGAAAAGCAATAATTAAGTAATTTGTTAGATTTTGTCTTTCAGACGTAATGTGTGTTATGTGTAGTTAGGTTTCTGCCTCGATTGGTGGGTTTGTTGTAAATCATTTTTTGTTTGGGCCTTCCTTCCCGGGCTGGTATGCTTTAGACCCGATGTTCACCCCTATTCTGTTATTGTAAAGTCTTGTGTAGTTTAGGGTCCTTTTATGATAAAAATCAAATTTAAAAGGGTTTAATTTGTGTGTTGGAGAAAATAATATTTATAATGAGTTATATCAATTTGATTGTCTCTGCATATTAGGCCAACTCTTAAGTTTCTTTGCAATGATGGCTCTCTGGTGGTGTTTCCACCATAAATGATACTTGTGTATACTTATTTATATTCCACCCATTATCTAATCTCTCAATTATACAATAAATTCTGAACCCTAACCTCAGATTTTAATTTTTTTCTTCTCATTTGGTTAAATGGATGGTTTCAATTCTTCAAGTGGTATCTTTGGGCCTGCTCTGAATGAGCTGGTGGATTTAAGCAGGGAGACTGAGGTTCCCAAGTTTATGAGTTTCTTTTCGCACAACAAATTGCTAAAGAGAAAGCTTTTTTGAACCTGCTCTGTGATCAAGCTGATCATGTTAGGAGTTGCTTGGATAAGCTGCATGATATGATTTGCGAGACACAGAAGGCATAGAGTTTGAGGGGTAATGATAGCTTGGAGTGTATGAGGGAAAGTTAGATGGAAAATAATAAGCTTAAGTCTTTGACATACCTGATCGCTCAAACCGAGGATGCTATCTGCAGGAAGGAAGGCCACGTGGTTATCATGGAGTTAAGCCTTTAGGTTTGATAGGGAAGCTATTATCCTGTTGATGACGGGTGTAGTTTGGTATGGGGATGTAGTTTGTTTTGTTTCCTGTTATTGCAAACTTATGTTTTCAAGTTCTAATCAAGTTAAGATCATATGTAACCTTTTTTGATGATATAAAATTAAGACTTGTGGTATTCTATTTTGTGTTTTTCATGTATTTGTTTGTCTTGCAAATCTGCTCAGTTAGTATAGATTCGATTGTGTCTATGTAGAATTATCTATAGTTTTTCATTTTAATCTTGTTCTCTTTTGGGTTAGTATATGGCTAAGAATCTATATAGTTATTGAAGCTTTGTTAGTAAAGATGTCATGGTTAGTATAAAAGAGTTTCTTAGAGAGCATTTTGCTGCAGTTTGTACATGAGTGGAGATCTTGGGCCTAGATTTTTTGGGTTAGATTCTAGTTTAAGTGATCGAAGTGTATCTGTTTACAGGTTAAAATAGGGAGACGACGTTTGTTTTTATGTTACTTTTTGTTTGCATGTTGCTTAGTTTTATTTCTATGGTAGCCACTTTTTGTGATAGTAAACATTAGTTGTGCTAACTCTAATACTACATCATGTTGTGGGGTAACTGCAAGGATTCAAAAAGAGCCTCAAAGTGTAATGATATAGTTTAAGTTGTCTTGACTGTATACAAAGTTTTTCTATTTTGATTTGCAAGATGAATGGTTGGTACTTGTAGTTTGTGTTTTAGGCTATGAGTCAATTTGGTCTTCTATACTTGTTAACCATGTTGTCTTCTATTCATGTTAGCATAAATGTAATTTTAGTTACATTTCAACTTGGACTCTCAATGGTTTAGTAAGTAAAACTAGTTACAAAGTTCTTGGGCCATTAGTTAAATATCATATTTCTCTTTAAACCCTGCCATAACTCATTCTGCACGTATTAATGAATTTGAAATGATATAGTTTAAGTTGTCTTTACTGTGTAAAAAGTTATTGTATTTTGGTTTGCAAGATTAATGGTTGGTACTTGTAGTTGGTGCTTCAGGCTATGGGTCAATTTCTATACTTGTTAATGCATACATGTTAACCACAATGTCTTCTATTCATGTCAGAATAAATATAATTTTAGTTACATTCCAAGTTGGACCCTTAATGGTTTACTAAGTAAAACTAAAAACAATTACAAAATTCTTGGGCCATTAGTTAAATATCATATCTATCTTTAAAACCCTGACATAACTTATCCTGCAGGTATTAATGAATTTGAGTCTTATCATCTTCTATTTGTAATCATGTCTTCTGAGTTTCTACTTCCAAGACTAAAGCAAATTTATTTTGCCTATTTATATCTGACTTGTGTTGTATCTTTTCATATTTACATCTAAAGTCTTTGCTTAATATTTTATTCCATGGCTACTTTTGAAATACCGGATCAATTAATAAAGGTTGCTGATTCTTCTCGCCTGTAGGATCGTATGAAGGTGTGGTTTGTTCAAGCGTGCACTGAAGAAGAAGGTTTTGCAGGGTTTTTTCATGATCGTTGTGCTGACCTTAGGATGAGCCTCAGTAAGAATCAGAGGTTGATAGCAGAGTTGGAAGCTGTGGGAGAGCGGGGGGATACTGTGAGGTGTTTGGATCACATAAGAGAAATCGTTACTCGGGATACCGGCAAGCTTGGGGTTTTGGAACAACTATTGGCTGGAACTCATGTTGGCATACGTCTAAAGGATAGTTACGTGGCTGACATGGGGAAAAGGAGTAGGGTTTCATAGGTCCTGGTATTTTGTTGCTTTTGTCATGTTTATGGTTGATTATAGGGTTTTGAAATGTGGTAGGTTTTTTATTAAGATCTTTTAGGTTGGATGAAATATTAATGTTATGTGGATGTAGTTTCTTTTCTTTGCTGTGAATCTAAGACTATGGTTTTAGGTTTTTATAAAGTTAAGACCTAATGTAATGTGTTATCCCAATAAGCTAATCCATTACACAACAATAAGCCATACCAAATAAGCTATGATAAGCCAAAACTATGTAAGAAGAAAAGAGAGAAGTAAAGAGAGAATATTAGATTAAGGAAAAGGGGTAGAGGGTTACACACTTTACAAATTAGAACCAACACCTTATCCATGTGTGGAGAGGGTTCTATTTATAGTCCCATGCCACAAGTTGGCGTATGGGTTATTCTTTTGGGTCGGGCTTAGCTTGTCTTGGGCTTTGAGCCCGAAACACGAACAATATTAGCTTAAAGTTCAAGCCCGTTAATCCTGACTAGCCTATTACATAACAACACCAATTACGACTAAGACGACCGATAACGTTCTTGTTCGACTTATATAAAAATAAGGCTAATGATGAGATATCATTTTATACACTTTTTCGGGGTCGTTTAACCCCATAAATCGTGTGTTTATGCCCAAAATAGGTACTTAATCGTTCCTTTTCAGGTATTTTGCATTTGGAAGGCATTTGGAAGAAATATACGTGAGTTGCACTCATTTGGAGAAGAAACGGACAAGACTACAGACCTACACCAACATCTCTCAAGATTATGTTCTCAACGGCTGGAGACGGCGTCACAGATTACACGTGACGCCGTCACAACTCTCACCAAGACGGCGTCACAAGAATCTACGACCCCGTCAGAGCATGATCGACCTAAAGAAATTCTAGAAGATTCGGTGTCACGAGATTAAAAATACCATTTAACGCGCGCGTGAAGTACCAGATATTGTTTTGATCATAACTCCTTCATACAAACTCGAATTTTGACGATTCAATAGCTCACACGTTCAGAACGAGAAAATCTACAACAGTGCGAAAGATGTCACTGTGACAGCGTCACATGTTATTGGTGACGCCATCACAAAGGTCGGTTAGGATTTTGCCTATAAATACAACCTCATAACTACGTTTTTATCAAGCCCCAAACCCTAAGGCCGACTAAAGGGTTTGGGTAGGTGTTTTTCCAGCAACTTAGAAGACTTAATTCATGCCATAAACATCTTGTAATGGTTTGATTATCAGATCTATCTTAATTCATGTCTTCAATTCCTTTTGTTGATTATGATTTATATTGCTTGAGTATGCTTGGCTAATTCATCTAGTATTTATTTGGGATTGCATGAACCTTGTCATTAACTAATTGGATCTTGTTGTTTATGACAGATTCAATGAGTCTAATTGATTATAGTTTATAATTCTTGTTTCCTATTGCTTCTTTTTGATGGATGTACGTGTTAGGCTCTAGAAAACCAGCTTTTGTCTGTATCGCTGTTGATATGTCTAGGGAAACATGATTGTGGAGAAAGGATACCATCGGGTAATAGTCTTCATACTACCTTGCCCCCTAATATGGTTGATCCACTTTTAATATATTTCACATGCACTTAGTGTACTCCTAGAGGCCAGGTAATAGTCTTCATACTACCTTACTTGTGCGTTGCTCTAGCGGAATACTAAGTAGACGGCAGGTTCGTGTAATTCGTTCATGACTTAGAAAATAATTACACATTACATCTCAAGTGTGACAAAACAATAGGTAGAATTGGATAGATAGCAAGGAGTAGTGCATCCCAAGTGAATACGCTTCGTTGTATAATTATCTCCTCATTAGATTAGATTAAAAGTAGAACTAGTTAATACAAACCAACTCTCAAAACCATAAGTTTACTTGCTTTCTATAAAACATAAAAATACAAAAATAATCTTCCTTCAACCTTTAGACCTTAGTGAACATTTGATCCGGCCTTCACAGTGCTATTCCCCTAGAGAACGATAACAACCCCCGAGCCTTGCCTATACTACACTACAACGATTAGGTACACTGCCTAGGGAGTTGTAAAACTTCTTGTAGAAGTCCTACGATGACCGCACATCAAGTTTTTGGCGCCGCTGCCGGGGAATAGCGTAGGTTTCAGATTCAATCTAGCTTAGGTCTACTCACAAGATTCCTATCAAGTGAGATTTAATTTCTTGTCAAGTAGCTTTCTTTTAGTCTATCTCTTCTTTGTTCCTTCTGTTCGTAACCAAACCTACTCTTTCGTTGACCATCATGGGAGACGAAAATTCAAACCGACCCCGTACCTTAGGAGATTACTCCCGACCTAGCCACGAGGGCTACCGAAACGCCATTGAGCTTCCCGAAGGAGCCAAGGTGTCCCCCTTGCGATCCGACACCATCCGGTTGGTGCAAAACGGATGTGCATTCCACGGACTTATGTCCGAAGACCCAATCCAACATCTTAAGGACTTTCTCAAAATTGTAGATTCCATTGACCTTAATGGTGCTACAAGAAATACCACTCGTTTGCGTCTATTCTGCTTTACTCTTCGTGACCAAGCTATCAATTGGCTTGATCGTCTACCCGCGGGATCCATCTCGACTTGGGATGATCTCACTACTCATTTCCTCGCATAGTTTTTCCCACCAGAAAGAACTGCTAAACTTTAAAATGATATCTTGATGTTCCAACAACATCAAGGTGAATCTATCTACGATGCGTGGAATCGTTTCAAGGACTTACTTCGAAAAGTCCCTCATCATGGTCTTGATCTATGGCTTCAAGTTCAAATTTTTTATGATCATGTCAACTACACTACCTAGATGGTCATTGACGATGCAGCAGGCGGGAGACTTAGAAAATTAAGGTCACAAGAATCATGGAAAGCCATTGAGGATTTAGCCCAATACGAAGAAGAAGAGTGAAACGACCCAACCTTTTCCAGAAAAAGAAGTCCCGACTACATAGATGCCACTTTAAAACAGGAGTTAGAAAGTATAGAGTGTCAAGTAGAATCTTTAATGAGGAATGAAGTGCTATTGGAGTATGAGATAGGATTTACGTTTCCCAAAAGGCCTTATCAGGAGGAATTAGAGGCATGAATACTGAAATTAATTGATGATCAAGAGGATCAAATTAGGCAATTAGAGGAAGATATGAGGAAAACAAATGACACATTTATGTGTCTTGCGGATAGATTAATAGCAACCCTAAAGGTCAAGATAGAAGCACAAAGAGTTCATCCCACAAAAATAGAAAAGATTACTAGATTTCCTACTCACACCCCTAGCGTAACCCCTGAAACACTCAAGCCTACCACGGTGCATAGGGTCTCAATGATTTCCAAGAATAAATCCACTATCTATAGAACCCCTCACCAACACCTAACTTCCAACCTCAAAATGCCAATACTTCATTCATTTGAGTAAAATAAGCTTGAGTACGAAGATGAAGATGAAGTCGAGATAAAGATGATAGGAACCGGAATGGATAAAGAATCATTGGAGCATGATCTCTGTGAGGATAACATGACCCTGATTATTTGTCATAATTTTTCTCCAACTTCAAATCCACCCATCAAACCAAAGGATTCAGGTAACTTTAGGATGAAGGTAGTAAAACCCTTGACCATTCATATACCACCTTCACCCCCGTGGCATACTTTCATCAAAATGGTGTGTATCGCTACTATCACCCACACTTAACCTCAAGTGTAAGGGAGACCCACCTTATACGCGTCAAATAAGCGTAGGGTCAGGCTCGCGACTCGAACAAAAACAAGTGCTTTTTGGGAGGCAACCCAATATTTTAAATTAATGCAATTAGGAATGTCGTGTGTCTTGTGTGTTTGTTTTGAGTCATATGATTGCGTTAACTATTTTTTCATGGGTTTTTGTAGTATTTCATACAGGAAATAACTCATAAGATTGCGTACAGGAAATTTTTCATCAAAAACAAAAACTAAATTTTCTCAGAGCATGGAGACGGCGTCACAATTTATACGTGACGCCGTCAGCTCGTCTATTGTGACGACGTCAGGATTTTCCTGATGGTGTCATGAGCCCAGCTACAGAAAAT
The DNA here is from genome assembly GCA_026074375.1 of Tanacetum coccineum. Lineage (NCBI taxonomy): Eukaryota > Viridiplantae > Streptophyta > Magnoliopsida > Asterales > Asteraceae > Tanacetum > Tanacetum coccineum. Next base: position 6,062 of record BQNB010141913.1, on the reverse strand, counting down.
TCGAAATTTGTAAGTATTTTTGAAAATATAACTTGTGCAATATTTAAAATTTGTAATTCTTTTATAAACCTGCAGAAAACCACGATTACGTTAACACATTCATCCTATCTTTATTGCTTTCATATAGTCTAAATTTAGTTAATGAGGTTGTATTTATCATTCACCCGTTGATTTTACGCTTGGTGTAGTTGTCTTTGTCTTTGATTACAGTTATATTTGATGAGAAGAAGCTTGGAAGTTCTTAGGAAGTTTCATTAGATGATTCTTAGAGGACGATTTAACCAGTTATCGCATGTTTCTTCTCCATTATTGAGCAAACCATGGGAGTACTAGTTTCTTTTCCTTGTTTCCTTTTCCCTTTATTCGTTGTTATGGGTACTTCTACAGAACATTGGGGACAATGTTCAACTTAAGTGTAGGGGGGATAAGCCTTAGAAACTATTCTTTCATTTGCCATTTGCTTTGTCCTTAAAATGATGGGTAATATATCAAAACATAGCATAAAAGGTGATTTTTACCCAAATTTAATTTTTTTTACGACACATACCGACGAAAACCAAGTATTAATAGCGTCTCATGGATAGGAACTTATATGACTAGCACAATAACCCCCAGAATTCCACCCCAAAAATGTGAGGTTCGCCCTTAGATCTTTAGGAATTCGGGTACCCATCATTGGTAACCGAAGATGATTTTATCTTTACCCGGTTCGAGTTAAGGTTGATCTGCAGGCGTGCATGTCTATTTCATCGTTACGGCCATGTATGCATTGCCTTGTCGCCTTTTCTGGAATGTCTGGTGTTAGTAAAATTCATATGAGTGTACCGGTAGCATATTAAATTCTAGAACTTGTTTTTGTGATGCATCCCGCTGCCGCATAGTAAGTATTAGGATTTGCTTGACAAAGAGGCATTAGGATTAACCCATGTTTTAAACCTGTAATTGTCATGATGGTCACACCGATCATATAACTATCCCACACCCTTGACATGCACTTATTTTTAGTGCAGGATACCCCTAGTATAACCCTCTGGTATATGGTTAATTACACATACCATTTTCCATTAAAACCAGACTTAAATGACCAAAAACGTACCAAAAATACATCATATTTGTATGTTTTGCATTTATATTGTGTAGTTAACGGATATCTAAGTAAATGACAAAAACAAAGCCACAACGACAAAACCGAGCACGAGAACGGAAAGAGCGTGAAAGAAAAGTCAAATCGAAGCCAAAAGTCAAAAAGTCAAAGTCAACCCCGACAAAGTCAAAGGCGGAGCCGATATCGAAGAAATGTTAAATGGGCCAACCCGTACCCATCTAATGGGCCGGGTCAACCCATTTAAACATATTGAAGACTTAAAGACTTATAAAAAAGCCCAAGTCCTCTTTTATTATAGCCGACCCAACAAACAAGCCCAAGCCATAACCCCCTTATAACAACCTGTTAACCATCACCCTTTTATCCCTTTACACCGTTAGTTCTTTAAGGACTAACGGTGCAAACATTTACAAACAAAAGGACCAAAGATGCACACCATAAGGACTGTGGTTCTAATAACATATTACACCTTGAGGAACCATACTTGCCATTTTCTAAAACTTCAAAAGGGGCGCGAACACTGTACATCTCCCACACTAAGTGTGTCCTTTCCTGCAACACCAGACAAAACACTATTCCCCTTTCTTCTCCACTTTGTCGACCAACACCTCTACACACCTCACACCTTATCCCACCACACAAACAACCAAAGTCCACCTTGGCAATCCCCTAACACCCAATCCGTCTAAGAATAAAGATAAGGATTGAAGGGTTGAGATGATAGAACTTGGGCAACACTCATAATGGACGGCTTTGATGAGATTTTGGGACTCACTCACACAACAAGCACATCTTCAGTTCTCCACAAGACCTAGAACCTTCAATAGCTTAGTATAAATAAGACTCATTGTAAGCCCTTGGGCAATGAGTTTTTTTAACCTAGTTTTAGTTTTCAGCTTGTTTTTAAATCATTGTCTTTAATTTCCATGTCCTGTAACTTTTTTAAGTATTAATGAAAATTTGAAGTTTTTAAGTCTACTTTTGAATTCATGTTTTTCCTTTGTTAAAAGCCCTTTACAAGCTCTTATTTAGACATTTAAACAATATGTTTTCATTTAGCCTCGCAAATAATTAAAATTTTGAAAACAACGCGTACCGACACAAGAAAATAATTAAAATTTAATTATCACTTTTTATTAAATTAAAAATATTAAATAAATTATTTAGCATTTTATTTAAAAAACGTTCGTTAAAAACGTAATATTTAAAGTAAAGTCTTATTTTACGAACAAAGCTTACCCGTGAAACCCAAATAAATAATAATGATTTTAAATATATTTTATAAAACATTTATAAAATAAGTCATATAAATACTCATTTTAATGGGAAAAACTATTTGAAAAAAATGGCGAAATTTTCATAATTTAAATCCAGCGTTTACTAGCCTAAACGAGCCCGAACCAATATTTATCAAAAATTTCACCTTTGGTCCCTCTAGTAATATTTACAAATTTAACCCTAAAGTATATTAAACTTGTCATGTTTTCTAAAAACTTTATAATATATATATGTTTATAATTAGGGTTTCCCCATTTTTTTTGTTAACCCTACACACACACACACATACTCCCTCCTCCCCTCCTAAAGATACTGGCGCCTCCCTAATAATTCCGGCCAACTCTGGCCGCCACCTCCATGACACCACCAGCCCGATCTAGCCCCGATCCACCCCTACTCCACCCCGATATACACCACATCACCTCCGGCCACCTCTCCGCCACCTCGCGCCATCCCGCTGCCACACCGCCATGGCAGCCGCCGCTGCTACCATCTCCAACACCATCGTCATCCCCAAGCCACCACCACCTTGTCACTTTTATCTCCACGACATCACCACCACATCCATCCACCCTCTACTGCCACCCCGTCCCCATCACCACCACGTCACCACCATCTTTGCCACTTTCACCACATCGACACCACCAGTCGCCCACCATCGCTGTACAACCACCCCAAAAGGGTGCGTTTGGTTTTAGTTCACAGCCACAAGGCTGCGTTTGGTATTTAAAAACCCTAAAGGGGTGTGTTTGTTTCGTTTTAGCACCAAAAGGTGCGTTTGGTTTACGCAGCCACACCGGAGGATGCGTTTGGTTTTGTAAAAACCCTTTAGGGTGCGTTTGGTTGGTTTGGCAGCACCTAGGGTGCGTTTGGTTTTCATATCAACACCTAGGGTGCGTTTGGTTTTCATGTCAGCAACATTAAGGTGCGTTTTGTTTCGGCAGATTAAAAAAAGCCTCTCCGCCTCACTCAGTAGACGACAGACGGGCGAGATATTAATCACCCTAAAGGGTGTGTTGTTATGCGTTTTAAAACTGCCATTATAGGGTGTTTGGTTTTGGTGTTAACAGTCCATAAGGGGCTGTTTGGCAATGGGTTTAACAACGTTTGGTTTTGCATCTAAACAACACATAGGTTGTGTTTGGTTTTACTTATTCTTATTAATATTTAGTTAATTTCGTTTAAGATATATATATATATGGAATAACGCAAGTATATTGCAACATTGATTGGTTAAAAGTAGGAAAAACATTGGTTTTGGTAAAAATGGAAACGTCATATAAACGACAAAGTCATGCCGAAATTTCTAAAAATTGTTATACTTAGTAAATTTTCATTAAAGTTTATATTATTTTAGAAACCCGATCAAATGACAAAGTTATATATAGTTTTAAGATTATTTAATTTTAATGATACAATAAACCGATAAATGAACGAAAGCTATACTTTACAAACGAGACAACTATTTCAATTACAACCCGGTAAGAAAAATAAATATTATTTTATAAAATATTATTTTATAAATTCCCGACTAGAAAATAAAGTCATTTCTTTTGTAAAAACTTTAGAAACCTCGTTTACCTAATACGTAACTTTAAAACGTACGTTCACTTTTATACAATAACTTTTATTTATTTAAGTGGTGATTTTCTAAGATGTGTCGAATTATTTTGTTTAATTATTTTTATCACATTCTTTATATAATACTTGTAAAGTATTATATATTGCGACTTATTCTTTTGGTTGTTTGTCTTTATTATATAATTCACCATATGAATTATATAATTGTTTCTTTTCATATGTAATATATAAGGAATATATTACATACTTTGCGTTTGCTTTTCGATTTATTTTATTTAACCAACCACCAAACTCATCCAACTTGAAATCCAAATCCTTTATCAACGTGTCGCGTTGACGTACCCATCCATCGGAAAAACCCAATTCATCATCCTAAGCTAGTGGGATTTAGCTGTTAAGTTAAGCTGCATCTTCTTGGTCGAGCCGTTCCGTTCCCCGTTTGTGCTGTGATTATTATTTGCATTTTTGCTAGTTGCTCTGCAACATCAAGGTGAGTTCATAGCCCCACGTTTTACTTGTTTTACATATACTTTACTGCTTTTGGGGTGAGAAACATGCTCGTTTACAAACTCATTTACGTTACTGAATTTCAAACTCGTTTATACGTTGATTACAAACTCGTTACATGATTGATATCACAGTCGCTTTTACTTATGAATTTAAGTACTTTAAGCTTTTATGAAAACCTTGATTACTTTTACATTGGACACAAGTGTTTTCTGTTAGCGTTTCCTGTTTATGTGTTCCCTAAGTTTGCTTACAAACCCACTACTGCCCGAATTATCATGAACTGTTAATTTCTTGACCGGAGGACCGGTTGAGAGAGCGCGAGTGAATAAATAGATCTATTGGGACTAATTATCCCTATCTGGGTACTGTTCGAGTTTGCCAAGAACAAACGGATATATGTCATGTCGATGTGCGTTATGGTGGTCTTTGGTTTGGGACACCGGTTAAGGGCAGGAATACTATGTGACAGGATGTAATATGCCCTGTTGATTATTAGCTTCAGTGTCATGAGCTTAGCGTAACAGTAAATACTTTTTATGTGATGCTGTATCTGTTATAGTAGTCGCATGCGTTTTGAAATCTTGTGGTCCACACTACTTTGGTTGAACATTTCCAATTACTAAACACTTTTCATAATATTTTGAGTGAAGCTGTATTCACTAAACGTTTTTTATCCTCATAAATGTTTTACTTAAACCTATGAATTCACTCAACTTTATGTTGACCGTTTTTAGCATGTTTTTCTCAGGTGATTAGCTTTGGACTTCTTGACGTGCTATGTGGAGTCTACGTGCAATATGATACCCTATTTCAAGACTTATCAAATTATCATACTCGTTGTCTTTTGAAAAACATAAATTTCGCTTCCGCTATCTTTTAAAACTAAATTATGCTTCCGCTACATTTTACTTATGCTTCCGCAAATGTTTAATTTCTTTTAAACCTTGTAAAAACTTATCTATTTTTAAATAATGCAACGAGTTGTGATTTTCAAAACGTCCATTAGTGGTCGTTCTCTCGTGCCTTATGTTCGAAGTATGATGAAGTCACGCCTTCGGACACGTATTCCGTCCAGGCCCCGTCTGGGGGTGTGACAGATTGGTATCAGAGCCAAGGTTATAGAGAACCAGGTAGAATATCTAGGTAGAATATCTAGGTCTGGTCTATAACCAGTATGTGATCCTTACGTGCTTTTATGTGTGCCTTATACGTGTTTTTGCTATGAGCTTACGCTTATCTTTTCTCTGCGATTATCTTTTTTCTGCGCTTATCTTTTCTCTGCGCTTATCTTTTCTCTGCGATTATCTTTTCTCTACGGTTATCTTTTCCCTGAGGTTATCTTTTCTTTGCGGTTATCTCTTCTCCGCGGTTTACGTTCGACTTACGTTTATTCCTTTATTTACTTATATGGAAGTTGTCTATATAAATATTAAACCTTTCTTAGACATTGTGGATGACACAGTGATCTCTAAAATTTGTCTAAGACAATGTGAGCGATGCAATGGTCTCGAACTTATTATTCATAACCTTATATAATACCGTATTACGCGAAACCCGACACGGTTATGTTTACATGGAATTATGTATG
>BQNB010141912.1:0-17202 GCA_026074375.1 Tanacetum coccineum | reverse complement strand
TCATGTTTAAAGGTTTCTTTTTTTTGCTATACGGGTTTTTTTTTTTTGTAATATAATTTTATGGGGTTATGTGTGCTTTAAATGAGAATCGCGCGTTACCGCAGGGCATTTTTTTATTGTATTTTCTGCGAGTTTATTTTTTCGGTCTCATGTTTAAAAGTGCGGGTTTATTTTTGCGTTAAAATTTTATTTTTTATTATTTTTATTTTTTATTTGTGCGGATTTATTTTTTCGGTCTCATGTTTAATATTTTGTTTTTTTATATGGGCTTATGTGTTGGGCCTCATGCGCGGGTATTTTTTTATCTGAATAAATCAGTACTTTTGTAAAAAAAAATCATATTTTGTGCTGAGGATTTTTTTTATATTACCTACGTGAAAAAATAAAACGGATAAAAAAAGCGCTAAATGAGTCGGCTCAAAATGGAAGCCTAATGGGCCGAACACTATAACACACTGTAACGGGAACGGCAAATACGTCGTCGTTTTGAATGTCTTTTGATTATATAGATAAAGATAATTTTCATTTTTAGTATTGGTTTTGGGCTGGGCCCTATATTGCAAACCATAAAAGGGCCACTCATAGACTAAAATAATATACCGTAATGATAATTGTATGTATGTAAAATTATAACATGGACTTATGAAATTTATAAAGATTTATTTAGTGTACTTTTACGTCGAACCACACACTATATTTGAATGTTCTAAAGATACGCATCTAAGGTTCACCAGTTCGCCATTTTAGCATGTAGTTTGAACATGGTTTTTTTAGGAAAAACAATATGATTGACTATCAACTTAAAAAGAAATGGACTTGTAAATTCTAACTACCACATGTACCAATCCGCTATGATTTGGGGGATTTGGTAAGCTGTAATTTGCTGGAAAATAACTATCAACGATTGTTTTTGAATATTTAATGAACATTTTCTAATTATATACTCTCATTTTCTCGTTTCTTGATTTGCCATACGTCGATAAAAAGAATTATTAGTTTTTATTGTGAGCTAGTAGTTATATGGAAACTAACAAGAAAGATATCTCGCGCGTTGCGGCGGAGCATAATTTTTTTAATCGATTTCGGATGAATATTGAGTGGGTATGTGTCCGCGTGTTGCGGCGGGCCTGACTTGTATGCAACACATGTATTTTATTTCGCTGAACATTTTTTTTAACAATCACGGAATTTAAATAAGTATTTGTCGTTGGGGCGAGATATTATTTTTTACTTATTTGGTTAACAAAATATGTGGTATTCGTATTTATATAGTATGATATGTACCTGGAATCATATACTAAATGTATTTACTTATTAAAGATCATAAACGTTAACGGGACTTGAAAGACCAAAACGGTGTGACTTGGATTTTTGGGCGAGCGAACGACTTTCAGTATGTATATAAATATAAACATGAATGCGAAATATGTTTTTAAATACAGTCGTAAATGTCAAAAAAGTATACGTTATTTATAGAGCGAACGACTTTTAGTATGTATATAAATGTAAGTATTAATGTGAAATCTGTTTTTAAATACAGTCATAAATGGAAAAAATGTATAGGTTATTTATATAATTTAAACTTTCACATAATTATACGTTTCTGACCCCTGTCATTTATTTTAAAGTTATTAGGTAGTTTATGGTGTATTTTGAAAGTTTTAAATATATATATATATATATATATTACACTTCAACATTTTTATAAAATCGTCCGTATGTCAAAAGCATTGTAATATTGAGCTCGTTTTGTTCGCAAATCGAAGATCTTTCCGCGGGTATTTTTTGATCTTAATGAATCAGTAGATATGTGTTATATATTTGATAAATAAAGTTTATTATATAAAAAATCGTAAATAGTTAAAAGTTGAGGGTACGTTTTGTAATTCTTTTCTATTTATATTAAACTTCAACATTTTTTATAAAATCATGCGTATGTCAGAAGCATTGCAATATTTGACTCGTTTTGTTCGCAATTCGAAGATCTTTTCGCGGGTATTTTTTTATCTGAATGAATCGGTAGATATGTGTTATATATTTGATAAATAAAGTTTACTATATAAAAAAGTCGTAAATAGTTAAAAGTTGAGAGTATATTTTATAACTTTTCTTTTTTTCTCTATTTTGGGCCGGCGATACCTTTTTTTTTTTACTTTGGGCCGAGCTGTTGGGCTTATGTTTTTCGGCAAACGTCAAACGACGTCGTATATGATCAACTTTGATATATATACAAGCATAAAGGCTGCCCGCGCGTTGCGGCGAGCTTATTTTTTTTGAGTTTATTTAAATTTGGAGTCTTTTATGGTAGCTTTATATGTTAAGAGTTATTTTTCTTTTTTATATGTGTAGAGTTTTGTTGTGTTTTTTTTAAGTTGAAAGGTTTTTTTGATTTTTGTTAAAATATTTTTTTTAAGTTGAAGGGTTTCCGAGTATAATTTTATAAGTTATTTTATATATGTTGGGTTTTGTTGTATTCTTTGTGTTTTTCTTTCTGGATTATTGCATTTATGCTGCCATGTGGTTAAATTTTAAAGTTATTAGATAATTTAGGGTGTGTTTGGAAGTTTTTTTTTTAAATATATATTAAACTTTAACATTTTTTTATAAAATCGTACGTATGTCATAAGCATTTGAATATTAGGCTTTTTTTGTTCGCAATTCGAAGATCATTTTAACAGTATATTTTTTACGAATGAAATGATAGATATTTGTTACATATTTGATAAATAAAGTTTTATAAAAAGTTGAAAGTGGCTAAAAGTTTAAGGTTGTTTTCGTAATTTTTTTTCATAATTTGAGGGTGTGTTTTGTAAATATTTTTTCGGTTTTGAGCCTTGTTGGGCATGTAATTGTTTTTTGGTTTTGGGCCTTGTTGGGCTGTTTTTTGGCCCAAGACATATACGTCGTTTGTGATTTTTGGATTTGTATTTTTATTTTTATTTTTTGTATTATTTGAATCTATTTATATTAAACTTCAACATTTTTTATAAAATCATGCGTATGTCAGAAGCATTGCAATATTTGGCTCGTTTTTTCGCAATTTAAAGATTTTTACGCGAGTATTTTTTTATCTGAATGAATCGGTAGATATGTGTTATATATTTGATAAATAAAGTTTATTATATAAAAAAGTCGTAAATAGTTAAAAGTTGAGAGTACGTTTTGTATGTTTTCTTTTTTTCTCTATTTTGGGCCGTCGAAAATATTTTTTTTACTTTGGGCCGAGCTGTTGGGCTTATGTTTTTCGGCAAACGTCAAACGACGTTCGATAAAATGATCCACAACTTTGATATATATTACAACATAAACGGGCTGCCGCAAGCAATGCGTTGCGTGCGAGCTTATTTTTTTGAGTTTATTCTAAATTTTCTGATAGTCTTTTATGGAAGCGTTATTATAGTTAAGGTTATTTTCTTTTTTATATGTGTAGAGTTTTGTTGTGTTTTTTTTTAAGTTGAAAGGTTTTTTTGATTTTTGTTAAAATATTTTTTTAAAGTTGAAGGGTTTCCAAGTATAATTTTATAAGTTATTTTATATATGTTGGGTTTTGTTGTATTCTTTGTGTTTTTCTTTCTGGATTATTGCATTTATGCTGCCATGTGGTTAAATTTTAAAGTTATTAGATAATTTAGGGTGTGTTTGGAAGTTTTTTTTTTAAATATATATTAAACTTTAACATTTTTTTATAAAATCGTACGTATGTCATAAGCATTTGAATATTAGGCTTTTTTTGTTCGCAATTCGAAGATCATTTTAACAGTATATTTTTTTATGAAGAATTGATAGATATTTGTTACATATTTAATAAATAAAAGTTATATAAAAAGTCGAAAGTAGCTAAAAGTTTAAGATTATTTTTGTAATTTTTTTCATAGTTTGAGGGTGTATTGTGTAATAATTTTTTTCGGTTTTGAGCCTTGTTGGGCTTATAATTGTTTTTTTGGTTTTGGGCTTTGTTGGGCTATTTTTTGGCCCAAGACATTTACGACGTTTGTGATTAGTAACACGCGTTGCTACGGCGCGTAGTTTTTTTTGTTTTTTCTTATGTTTTATAGATTTTTTTACTTTTTATTTGTATAAGGCGTTTTTTCATTCATAAATTTATAGTATGGGCCATTTTAGAAGAGTGTCTTTTGTATCTTTTGTAAGTGTTGCAGAGTGTGGAAGCAAAGTTTGCACAAAAACTTTGTTTATCACCAAAAGCAACTTGCCTTTTGGTGATACATATTAATAGTACGAAAAGTAACATAACAAATACAAAGATACATGGACTATGTATTGATTTAGTAGAACAATGATTGTGAATATAACAATCGTCAACTGCAAAAAGGCAAAGGATAAATTAACATTCCCGATCAAAACTGGCGAAATAGTAAATAACTAAACGAACCTCGACTTACGTGATGAAATGCCAATGTCTTTGCCAACGGCTGTTGAACACTGAGATGCGCATGGCGAATGTGAAGTAATGGTACCAGTCTTTTGTATTTGTTTGTAAGCAGATGGACTTTCGGTTACCATAACGTCCATATGTTTGGACGAACAACTTTCATGCATAGCATGCGTATTAGGTGCTAATGTCGAATCGCAGCTCCCAACATCAGTGCAAGAACAATTGCAAAAGTTATTTCCAATTTCCAAAGTAGGCCTCTTAGAAACGGCCATCGGCTTACATTCCATTTCGAAGTCATAAGGCATTCTTCTCTTGACTGGTTTATTTTTAATTTTCATGGCTAATATTCTTGGATTAAGAAGTAAGGCATAAACTATATAGCATTTAACAATATCAAACTATATAGCAGTTAGCCATTTAACAATACCAAATTACAGTTATACAACTTATACTGGAATCTATAATTATAGGGCATAGATAACACGGACAATGCAAACGGTGTAAGTTGTGGAGAACTAGAAGGGATTGAATAGTTTACCGCTTTTTAATTTAAGCGTTTAAAGTGTTTGTAAAAATTCTAGATTCGACTTTATGTGAATTCAACACTTGCACAATATAAATAATATACTTATCTAAACAATTAATAGGATAGTATAAGAAAATAATGTAAGACAATAGATAAGAGTAAGAACAATTAAACCACAACGTGAGGATTTATAGTAGTTCGACAACGAAGCATCTCTTCGCCCTACTCCACTCCTCGAGCACCTAACTCGAGAGTTTTCTTTACTATGTCAACAAGCTCCTTTATGACGGAGAAAACCTTACACAACTTTCGCTTATCTTAATTTTCGACACTAAGCTAGATGTCGAGTTCTAATCTTAGTTAAAACCAATCTACCACAACTTCACAACTTTACTGCACAACTTTGCTTCACGACTTGATCACGACTACACAACTTCTTCACACCTTAGTTTTCTTCACATCACTACTTCACCAAGCCACTACTATAATCACACCTAACTAACAATACTAGAAAATATCACCAAGATCCAACTATACTTACAATAATCACCAAGATCTAACAACTACACAACTTTACAAGATTTATAAATGATTTGCAAGTTATGATATGGATGCAATAAGATTGCAACAACACACAAAGGTGTCATACTTTTTCACTTGATGGTAAGAAGTATTCTTCTCTTGCACTTGAGGATTTGAGCTTGGATCAATTGGAAACAAAGCTTTATGATAAAATTATCAAAGGATTTTAATGAGATGTGTGGGCTGTTTTTTATCAGAAAGAATGAGTGCAAAATGTAAGAAAATAGTAAGGAATAGTCCAGTATTTATAGGACATTCTGGAGGAGCGTCTACCTATGTACGGTCCCCTTAAATAGGTGGGCGGTCCCCTTAAAGATAAGGGGGCCGCCCATGTATTTAAGGGGGCCGCCATAGACTAGGCGCTCCCCACTTTGTCCTTTTGTGTATGGGGTATTTTCTGGAACTTTCTAGCCGTTTTAGGTTCGAAAAATTGAATTTCAAAATGTTTATTTTGAATAAAACATTTCTTTTAATTGTAGAAAATATTTTGTAATGTTTATAAAAATATTTACAACATTTTATAAAAGTGTGAGGTTGAATAAAAATTTCTTTTGATGATAAAATGCATTAAGCATTTATTTATTCATACCTTTAAGTGATATAATTTTCGAAATAAAAATTAACTACTAATTACTTGTTTACGTTTAATTTTACATTGAACATTTTTATATTTTTTAATTATCAAAACGTAAAGATGTGAAAAATATTAATAATGTTTTTAGGCATTTATTTTCTATCAACAATCTCCCCCTTTTTGATGATTACAAAATTTAAACTCATTAAATGTAAAATTATTTTTAAACAAGTATTTAGTGAGTTTTATGACATTTCTCCCTCTTTTTGTAGAATCAAAAAGGAATCGTCGAGAATTGCTAGTAAATTCAACGGAATAAATGCTCCCTCTTGATGTGTACTCTCCCTCGTTCGAGGGCACCAAGGAATCGTACTATGGTTTCTTGGCTACAAAAACGAGTTAGAACAATACAAATATTTTTAACATGTAGCAAGAAGGAAGAAAAAATATGAACAAGTAGCGAGTCGCTCGAGGCGCGCGCATGCAAAAGATACTTTTATGGCATGGTCAGGGGGGGCGTGGACAATGTGTGTGAACTTCACACAAGCATATATAAAGAAAAACAAATATGCTTTAGGAAGCATATTAATACATAAAAAAACCTAAATATCCATAGAAGGATTTTTGACTTGCTTGCGACACAAAAATTGGTTTGACGATTAATTTGAGGACATATTATGAGATTAGTTGGTCCCGAAGAGTTTGGAGCGGAGGCAGTTGTGGAAGGGTAATCTCTTTGAACTCTAGGTGGTGGATGAGGTCAAGTGAGGAGGAATTCAATCCAATTGATGTAGCATCTCGTATTTTACGGTTAATATTTTAACCGAGCTCTAAATTCCATTTCTAATTTTTATGGAATTTTAATTATTTGTTTTGAGTAGCCATTTATCGAAATCGTCGTTATTAGCTATTTCTGAGTCATAGTGTTAGATAATTATCTGCTTTAACGATTGAGAAATCAATAATTTCATATTTTAAGCTTTCGAGGGCTATTTATTTTTTCATTTTAATACTTTTTTACTTTTATCCGCGTTGGCCAAAAGCCCCGCGACAAATAGTTGTTTTTACAATTTTTAATATTTTAACTACATGTTTTAAAAACAAATATTGTGGTACAAATATTTTAGAAAAATAAAAATAAAAATATAATTTAAAAACATAATATATTAACCAAGCACCCCTCTATTCAAGTTGTGTGCTCCTACTAAACTAAGAACCAAACACCCCCTTATTACTTACTTTTTTTACTTGATATAAATAATTCATCCAAACACATAGATGTAAAAAAAACATAGTTTATAAAAAAAAATTGTATCTCTCCTCCTCCCCTCTTCACTGTACGATGACACAAACCACCAAACCATAAAAATCCACCATTTTCAATTCCTAAATCACTTCCATTCAATCCCAAATCAATTATAAACTAAACCCCGTCATTCTTTTTAATTAAAATCTACCATGCATAAGATTTCCTCAAGTTCTTAATTTTCTTGATTTTTAATTTTGAAGGGTTTTGATTTAATTGAGGGTAATTGGAGTAACAAGAGTTTAATATTGGTTGTGTAGACAAAGTTTGGTGAACAAATCAGGATTTTTGGGTCTCTCTTTTTGGTTCATGTATGTTCGCCAAAATCAGAACCCAAGAGGGCTTGATTTGTGTATTTTACTAACCAATGCATTATGAACAATTTCTTTCCTATCTTAATTTGGTTTCAATTATATATGTGCATACATGTCAATTTTGGATAATTAGGAATCCATGATTAAATTGTGAAAAAGGGGATTATTGGTTTATGAAAGTTGTGGATGATCAAATAGGTTTAGTAAAAATTATAGGATAGTTTGAATATATTGGAAGTGTATTTGATGCAAAATATTAGCGATTTGATGGGGTTATAGAACCTTTATTTAGGTCAGAAAGTTTGGCTTAATCCAGCGAGATGAGCATTGTCATAATCTGAGATTTAAAAGATTAGTGTGGTAGTAGTCGTTATAATGAACGTGTGGTAAAAATTTGGGCTTCCAACACTTAAAAACGAAAAAGATATGGCGATTTGAAGTTAGGAAATTGTTTCGGCAAAATTCTGCATACGCCGTTTTAGTGCAGAATTTTAGTCCATTTTGCGAGTAGTGTAACTTGGTCATGCCAATAGCTTTTCTAGATTTGCAGGACCCTATGATTAAGTGCTTCGAGTCTACTTTCCAACGAACTAGGCCTCGTCAATTTTCAAAATGTAAAAGTGAGTCAAACTCTTTGTACAAGATTAGGTGTCAAAGCTGTGTTTGTTGTCCAGAAATTCGATTGTAAAGATGTTGTGTGCAGGCGGGTCAAAACTTATTATTTTTGGATGAAATTTGAATTGGAGGTTTCCATAATATGTGTGACCTACTAGATTTTTTTCAGATTTTTATAAAATGTTTTGAGGGGTCTGCTGTAGCCAAACTTTTGCAAAGTCCAGCAGACCCTGTTTTAGACCAAGTGTCATTGATGTGTCTTTCATGATAAGATTACTTAGGTTATGGTTTATGGGTGAACTATGGTAGTTAAATAACATATTAGGGTAACTTAATATGGAGGGAGTCGACTAGTTTGACCATTTAGCATTAATTTAAGTAAGCCGATCATCTAGCTAAAACGTTACAATTTTCAGAAAAAGTGTAAACTAATAGAAATAATAAGTGGGGTTGTCATGGATTCCTAGGTATAAATTGTTATGCATTATATATATATATATATATATATATATATATATATATATATATATATATATATATATACACACATCGATATAATTTCAATAAGTTGCATATTTTATATCATTTGAATATTAATAATATATTATTATTAATTAATAGTGTTCGCGATTGATTTTCTGACGTTCCATCTTTTCGTGCTTTCTTGATTGGCACTACTTTTATCCACGGTGAGTTCATAGCCCCACCTTTTCTCTTTCAATGGTTTTCATAAACTGTTTTTCTTTTTCTTTTCGGGTGAGAATACATGCTCGTTTTACTAAGCAAATTTATTGATTTCTACCACTTAAGCGTTACATGACTAATTTTACTAAAGCTTTTACTTGGATTCTACATGACTTTAATAACATGGTTGTTTTACTCATGAATTTACTAAGCTTGATATTTACTTACTACAAGATTTTGAGATCATGAAATACCTATATAAATGGAACCAATGTGTTTTGAACACATTACTTGCTTACTTTTGGACACAAGGGCTTTCAAACTTATGTTATCTAAAATTGTTGCCTGAATATTATTAGCCTAGGTTAACCACAATGCCCAATTAAGTCTCTTTTATCATGAACCGTTAATTACCTTGTAGGGGTAAGGCGCGAAATGTTGTGGGTAGATCTATCGGGATTGACAATCCCCGCCTTGAATTTCTGGTCACAAGTTGGCCATGGTGCATTTAACATGTGAGGACATTTAAGGGTGTTTTGGCATACATCCTATATACTATAAGGGCAAAAACAGTTAAGGTTTCGAGGTCATGAGCTTAGTGCAATAATACATTGTTTGACTACTGAAGTTTGTTTTGTAGTCTACTAATTACTATATCTTGTGGTCCAGCTACTGTACAATTACTTGATTTATTAAATCACTACTTAGGGGGATTTCAGAAATAACACATGAAAATGTTGTAAACCGCTACTTTTCTTACTGAAATAATTTCATACTGTTTTTACTTAAACCTATGGATTCCCAACATTATTTTGACAGATTGTTTGCATGTATTTTCTTAGGTTATTATATTGCTAGCTAAGCATTGGGGAGCATCCGAGTGCGCGTGATATCAACAAAACTCAAGACTTGGTTTTTCTTCACATTCTGATAACTATTTTTTCTTAAATATACAAAATGATTCACGTTTGAAATCTTGTAATCTTGTTAAATTATAAATTATTGAGACCTGATTTTACATTTGAAATTTTAATCGAATGTGACATTTTAGTAACGTCTCTTTTGAGGTTGTTTTCTGTAACTTGTATTTTATACTATGAAGTACAAAACCCCAAAGTGGTATTCCGCTGCGTTGTGATTTTATGGGGGTGTTACAGAGTGGTATCAGAGCACTGGTATGAAGAACATAGGTCGTTTTCTAAAACCGACTAAACTATAACCGTTTTTCGAAAACTTTTAAGAGTCATTCACCATTGTCCGATATCCGTGCGCGTTGCTCCCATGTAACTTATATGCTCTCTTTTGCATCCATATTGCTATTACGTTAATAATTAGTATATAATACTTAGTTATGACTTCGCTCTTTTTCGTCTATCTTACGACGCCTTAAACTATTTACCTTATATCGATCGGTTATATATATGTTGACCACTCTGATTATCGCGTACTTCTTGTTTTCTTATTTTCTTACTCGAACATCAATACTAGTATTATATAAGGATACCCGCACATATATGAGCTACTTTCTCTTAATCTCTTATGCTCATCTTCTGGATTGCCGTCTATTTATATAAAAGCGATTTATATAAGTGTTGACTATATACGGTCACTTATGTTACATTGTGGAGTACCTCTATATTTTTATATAAAGGTTGTATGTATGAATACTAAACCTCTTTTAAGACGTTATGATTGACGCAATGGTTTCATTTATTTCAAGATATCATGAGTGATACGATGATCTCCGAAACGTTTTCATGACTTTACTTTATTTCCTTTTGATGATATTGAAATCAATGTAAGTGTGTTAGGTTCCACTAGTTATTTTATCATTCGAATCCGAGTTTGAACACTCTTCTTATGCTTTTGAATCGCATATATTGCTTCATAATCTATTGTTTTGAAGTCTTCCAGTTGATGGGAGTACGACTTTAACTTGTCACCTCGGATCGTGCCGTCTTTTGGCACATACCTTTGGAACGCGATTGACTAACGTCTCATCAATCTTCTCGTTACTTCTTATGATTTTGAACAATCATGCCGCCAAGGAGACTCCTTCTTCTCAACGTAACATTGTTTTGATCTCGTGTTTTGTGTGACAATGCTTAAGTAGGCTAATTTATAATTATCTTATTGAAATGAATTGGGACGCCTCTTCATTTGAATAAGGAAATTATAAATCACTGAACCATAAATTTCTAATTCTTATTTACATGGATTGGGACGCCTTTGGATGTAAATAACGATTTGTAAATGAGTGGGCTTAAGTGTATGACATTCGTACGAATAACTTTCTTTCGATTTGTAATCCGTTTGTACGAATAATTCATTTTCTTCGTTCATCTAATCATTATCGTTATTATCTTCATACGAATGAGTCTTTAGACTTCCTTCGGTTCGTAATTTGTTCATTTGATTATTTCCAAATGTGTATCCGACATGGCGTGCGTCTCTTTTAACAAGTAATGTGTCCGTACGAATCATTCATTGCCTTTATTCTTCGAATCGCTATCATTATTGCTTTTGTACAAATGGCTATCCTGAACTCTTTTAATTCGATTTTTATATGGATTTTCCGCTATTAGCAACCGTGGGACGCAAACCCTATGGAGATAAGTCGAATAGAGCACCGGGACGGTGCTCCCTCAAGGTGGGAAGACTGTAGCATCTCGTATTTTACGGTCAATATTTTAACCGAGCTCTAAATTCCATTTCTAATTTTTATGGAATTTATTATTTTTGTTTTTAGCCATTTTATCAAAAATCGCCGTTTTTTTCAGCTTATTTCAGATCCTGTGTTGGATAATTAATCCCTTTAAAAAACGTTTGAGAAATCAATAATTTCGATATTTAGCTTCGAGAGCTTATTTATTTTTCGTTTTAATACTTTTCGACTTTTATCCGCGTTTGGCCGAAACCGCGTCAAAATAGTGTTTTTACAATTTTTAATATTTTAACTACATGTTTTAAAAACAAATATTGTGGTACAAATGTTTTAGAAAAATAAAAATAAAAATATAATTTAAAAACATAATATATTAACCAAACACCCCTCTATTCAAGTTGTGTGCTCCTACTAAACTAAGAACCAAACACCCCCTTATTACTTACTTTTTTTACTTGATATAAATAATCCATCCAAACACATAGATACTAAAAAAACACAGTTTATAAAAATATTTGTATCTATCCTCCTCCCCTCTTCACGATACGACGACACAAACCACCAAACCACAAAAATCCACCATTTTCAATTCCTAAATCACTTCCATTCAATCACAAATCACTTCCCATTCTTTCATTAAAATTCCACCATGTTTAAGAATATTCCTCAAGTTCTAATTTTCTTGATTTTTTAATTTTTGAAGGTGTTGAATTAATTGAGGTAATTGGAGTAACAAGAGTTTAATATTGGTTGTGTAGACAAAATTTGGTGAACAAAATCAAGATTTTGGATCTCTCTTTTGGTTCTTGTGGTGTTCGGCCAAAATCAAACCCAAGAGGGCTTGATTGTGTTATTTAACTAACCATTGCATTGTGAGCCATTTTCTTCCTATCTTAATTTGGTTTTAATTATATATGTGCATGCATGTCAATTTTGGATAATTAGGAATCCATGATTAAATTGTGAAAAAGAGGATTATTGGTTTATGAAAGTTGTGGATGATCAAATAGGTTTAGTAGAAATTATAGGATAGTTTGAATATATTAGAAGTATATTTGATGCAAAATATTGGTGATTTGATGGGGTTATAGAACCTTTATTTAGGTTAGAAAGTTTGGCTTAATCCAGTGAGATGAGCATTGTCGTAATCTGATATTTGAGAGATTAGTGTGGTAGTGGTCATTATAATGAACGTGTGGTAAAAATTTGGGCTTCCAACTCTTAAAAACGAAAAAGATATGGCGATTTGAAGTTGGGAAATTGTTTTGGCAAAATTCTGCACACATTGTTTTTGTGCAGAATTTTAGTCCATTTTGCGAGTAGTGTAACTTGGTCATGCCAATAGCTTTTTCTAGATTTGCAGGACCCTATGATTAAGTGCTTCGAGTCTACTTTTCAACGAACTATGGCCTCGTCAATTTTCAGAATGTAAAAGTGAGTCAAACCCTTTGTACAAGATTAGGTGTCAAAGCTGTGTTTGCTGTCCAGAAATTCGATTGTAAAGATGTTGTGTGCAGGCGGGTCAAAACTTATTATTTTTGGATGAAATTTGAACTGGAGGTTTTCCATAATATGTGTGACCTACTGGATTTTTTTCAGATTTTTATAAAATGTTTTGAGGGGTCTGCTGTAGCCAAACTTTTGCAAAGTCCAGCAGACCCTGTTTTAGAACAAGTGTCATTGATGTGTCTTTCATGATAAGATTACTTAGGCTATGGTTTATGGGTGAACTATGGTAGTTAAATAATATATGAGGGTAACTTAATATGGAGGGAGATCGACTAGTTCGACCATTTAGCATTACTTTAAGTGAGCCGATCATCTAGCTAAAACGTTACAATTTTCAAAAAAAGTGTAAACTAATAGAAATAATAAGTGGGGTTGTCATGAATTCTAGGTATAAATTGTCATGCATGTTCTATATATATATATATATATATATATATATATATATATATATATATATATATATATATATATATATATATATACATGATATAATTTCAATAAGTTGCATATTTTATATCATTCGAATATTAATAATATATTATTATTATTAATAGGTCGCGATTGATTTCCGACGTTCCATCTTTTCGTGCTTTCTTGATTGGCACTACTCATAAACTGTTTTCGGGGTGAGAATACATTCTCGTTTACTAAGCAAATTTATTGATTTCTACCACTTAAGCGTTACATGACTAATTTTATTAAAGTTTTTACTTGCTTACTACATGACTTTCAATACATGGTTGTTTACTCATGAATTTACTAAAGCTTGATTTGCTTACTACAAGATTTGAGATCATGAAATACCTATATATGGAACCATGAGTTTTGAACACATTACTTGCTTTACTTTTTGGACACAAGTGCTTTCAAACTGTATGTTATCCAGATTGTTGCCTGAATATTATTGCCTAGGGTTATCACAATACCCCCAATAAAAAATTTTTTTTTTAAGTCCCTTTTATCATGAACCATTAATTACCTTGTAGGTATAAGCGCAAATGTTGTGGGTAGATCTATCAGGATTGACAATCCCCGCCTTGAATTTCTGGTCACAAGTTGGCCATGGTGCAATTTTAACATGGTGAGTGACATGCTAGGGTTTTTTGGCATAACATCCTATTATACTGTAAAAGGGTAAAACAGTTAAGGTTACAGGTCAAAGCTTAGTGCAATAATACATGTTTTGGACTACTATTACTTAAATCTTGTGGTCAACTACTGAACATTACTTGAGTTATTAAATCACTACTTGGATTTCGGAAATAATATTTTGAAATGTTGTAACGCTACTTTTCTTACTGAAATATTTCAATACTTTTTTTACTTAAACCTATGAATTCACCAACATTATTGTTGACGTTTTTGCATGTATTTTCTTTTCTCAGTTATTTATATTGCTAGCTAAGCATTGGTAGCATCCAGTCCGTGATATCAACAAGAACCTCAAGACTTGTTTTTTTCTTCACATTCGATAACTATTTTTCCTTAAATATACAAAATGATTCTCGTTTGAAATCTTGTAATCATGTTAAATTATAAATTATTGGGACCTGATTTTACATCTGAAATTTTAATCGAATGTGACATTTTAGTAATGTCTCTTTTAAGTCATTTTCTGTAATTGTACTTTAAACTGAAGTAGGCACCCCCAAAGAGTATTCTGATGCGTTGTGATTTTCATGGGGTGTTACAAATTGATATCCTATAAAGCAAGGATTTGTTTTTTGGTGAAGATGCAACAAGGGCAAATCCCAACATGGGTTACATGCTTGGTTGATGTTGAGGGTGTGTGTAAGGTTTAGAGAGTAAGGTGATTAGGGAATGTTGTTTTGTTGTTGAGAGAGATGCATGGCTAAGAGGTTTGATAGGTCTTGTAGTTGATTAATGTCATCAATTAGGCTTTCTCTACTTGGAGATAGAGGTGGTGTGTGTTGAGTTTGGTTGTCACTTTGAGGTGGAGCTTGAGTGTGAGTAACATGTGAAAGTTGATTGTGAGATAGAGTTGAGGACGTGAGACAACTTGTGGTGATGTGGGAGTGTCCTTAATGTAAGGAGTTTGATTTGTCACTTTTTGAGGTGGAGCTTGAGTGTGAGTAACATGTGAATTGATGGGTGAGATGGGAAATGGAGGATGTGAGATAACTTGTGGTGATGTGGTAGTGTTCTTGATGTAAGGATTTGATAATGCTTGATTAGGGTAATTGTTTTCTTGAGATGGTTCATAATGAGGCGTGAGTGGTTTTGGCATTGGTGAAGGTGAACTTACATTGAGCTTCATGGATGTTAATAAGGGTTATGTATCCTCAAATGGTTTCATTAACACATTTTAGGCAACCCTTGATGGTTTAGATGTTTGTTTGTTATGTAGATGTTCCATTGGTGAGGAATGATTGGTAATGATGATGTTTAGATAATTATTTATAGTGGAGGAAATGTTTAAATTAGGAAGAAAGAACATTAAAAGGATCAAATCCAAGAAATGTTTGTGAATTTAGGGAAACAGTGGCTAAGTCTAGACGGTATTTGAGTAAAAAAGGAAATGAAAAAATGTTGTTTTACCCGTTAGCTCGTTTAAAGGCCCGGTCCCCTTAAATGGGGTCGTCCCCCTTAAAAATTAAAAGGGGGCGCCCTTTATGAATTAAGGGGGCCGCCTACTGCCATTTCCCAGATTTTCCAAAAATTGATTTTTTCTCAAAAATTTTGTGTGAGGGTTTCTGTTTGGTGGTTATAATTTTGCAGCAAGTCCATACTTTTATGGCAAGTTAAGATTTTTAGCACATAGCAAGCAAAGCATTCGACATTCCTAACATATAGACAAGTTGTTAGAGATAAAACTGCTTTCACGATAATTTTGGGCATATAATCATATACGATTTGAGATCAAAAGAGTGAAGAGCATAAAAATAGTGACTAAATATAATGCACAAAGAATTTTTCTTGTCAAGGGGGTTAATGTGAAAAACGAATCCGAACTTTTGTTGCAAATCAAGTGTGTGCCTAATACACAATGAGAGTAGCGATTATTTCGACACTAAGACATGTAAAACCTAAGAAATAATCAAAGTACTCCTTGATTTAATTTTGCTCATCAAGAATTGTTGAAAAAATATATATTAGATTTATATACCATAGAAAACAATTAAAAGACATTATGCATAGTGAAAAATGTTTTTAAGCATATATCTCAACAATATATAAAAATTGATTTTTATGTGCTCCTAGTTGTGAGACTTTTTTAAAAAATAATAGATTGGACTATTTTTGTATATATATAATGAGATATGCATTTAGATAGAAGAATTTGTAAAAGTTTGCTTATAAACTTTTCTCAATCTTGTGTTTTTGTGTAAAATAGAAACCTAGACACATAATTTTTTTTTGTCAGTCAGGTGGGTGGTCCCCTTAAAGTCTAGGTGGTCCCCTTAAAATTAAGGGGGCCTCCCTTTATGAATTAAGGGGGCCACCACCTGTTGAGAAAAACATTTCTCATATTTTTGACAAATGGTTCATTGATGATTATCATTTCTTTATTATGCTGAAAACTTAATCAATTTGTTCCATCATTCCTAGACCTAGACGTAAGTAGTTAAATCGCTCACGTTTAAGTGGTTTAGTTAGAATATCGGCTATGTTGTCTTCCGATGAGACCTTTTCTATAGAGATATTCCTTTTTTGAATATTATCGCGAAGAAAGTGATGGCGAATCTCAATGTATTTTGTTCGTGAGTGTTGAACGGGATTCTCACTTAAGTCCATAGCCTCTTTGTTATCACACGTGTTATCACGATTCACCCTTATAACACGAGATCCAGAGGTATGGTAAAATGAAAAAGAAATAGATCCGTGTTTATTAGAGAGAAAAGATAAGAGATGGGAAGTTGTGTGTGTTGTTGAGAGAAAACACACACACACACACTTTTACAAAAGTGAGCTTCACCCCTCCATGAAAGTATGAAGGGGGTATTTATAGTCCTAGTGACACACAACTATCGTATCTTGTCATTATTAGTCCCTATGTGTCACGCTATAAATAA